>CALNHX010003383.1:0-151250 GCA_940337035.1 Agriotes lineatus | reverse complement strand
GTTTTGGCAATCAAACTCGTTTCGTTAAGATGCTCATAGTCAAACTTGTATCGTTAATATCTATAAAACCACTTTATACGATCATTAATATTAATAATAATTAGATTATATACAGAAATCAGAGACTAAATATTAGTTTTTATACTATACCATAAAAATAACAAAGAATGTAGTATCTCACTGTGAACAATATCAATATTCGAAATGCTTAATTTTTTTTTTAAGTTTAACCGAAACTTCTCTCCACAAATTGAAGTTCGTATGTTGTACGCTATGTTTTGGAGTCAAGCAGAGCTTAAAGACGCAAAGTTCTAAATATTTGCCTCCTAATCTTCCCATTTGCTTTTTGTTGCAATACCCTTTGCATCCAGTTGGACCCATTTTTTATTTATTTATTTTATACCGTTGGCCGCTGCTACACCTGCCAATTCAAAGTTCAATTCCAATGTTGCTGGGATTAGCATTTTAATAATATTATTAACAGCAAGTCAGCCATATCAGTAATTCTGACGAAAAAAGCTTTCCCATCAAGTTTGACTTTTCCGACGTGTTTGTTCTTTATTGTTTGGGAATTGTTACTTCACTTGTTCGTTTTCGTGCTTTGTTATTCTTTTCCACTTACTTTAATAACAAAATCAACCACAACAATACTCAAGCTATGGTCACTACGAAGGCACATTTGAGGGCCGACCACCTACAATGACAATAACATCCTAATTTTATTAATCATGCAAATGGGCGCCACTGAGTTTTTCATACTTCAAATATGCTATAATAGAAACAAAAACTCAGACACCCGATAGCTTAACACCCGATATAACAATACCGTAGCTAAATTAATATAAATACAAGTAACACATAAATGCAAACTACGTTGCTAAATAGCAAGTAGAACTCGAGAAAGTCTGAATGATTCAAATGGATACTGGCACAAACGCAAGAATGAACAAAAAGTAAGACAACAAGAATTAAAATTTACAAATCCATTTAGAGCTCGAAGAGGATTTTAGAAATCACAGTCGCAAATACTAGCACATAGCACAAGCAAACAATTAACAGTTACCTAGCCAAACAGTAGCGTTACCACTATAGCACAATCTACATCTGAATGCTTTGGTTCAATTTGAATAGATTTACCAAGTAGGCCATTCCTTGTTATCTCGCTGCAAGTAAGCTCGAGAGACACTTACAAATTTTGGGCCGATCAATAAAAGACGAAGGCTATTTAAATTACAATAATATCTTTTATTTCTTACTGTGTGCAAAATATATAAACATTTTTAAATACAGAGAAAAACCTAAATGTTCAAACAAATGTTACACACAAAAGCCTTACAAAAGGCACGGAGAAACAACAATATAATAAATATATTTGTAGACGGCTAGTAGAGCTGCGCATATAACTAATTAATCATTATTTAAATTTTTAAATTCATTTAATGTATAAAATTCTTGGTCACATAACCACGTTTTTAGTTTCTTTTTAAAGTATGTTTTAGTTGGGGAATATTTAATTTCGGCGGGTAATTTATTACATAGTTTCATGCCGAAGTAATAAGGTGATTTCCAAATTTTCGTTTTTGTATAAGGTGGTAACCTTAACTGCAACCGTGAGCGTGTAGAATAGTCATGTGTATCATCATGTATAGGCAATTTCGGTAGTTTTTGATAAATCATTAAACAGACTCTGTAAATATATAAACTAGTGAGTGTTAATACTTCTAACTTCTTAAAATAAGTTCTACATGAGTCTCTAGGTTTTAATCCGATCATCTTATTATATTATTACATTTTAAAGCATCAGAAGATTAACCAACAAAACATCGAAAACGATGTTTACACATTATATGAAATAAGTCCTTCCTACTCTGTGTAAGCTCGCATAAATTGCATAAGAAACTTAAGCCTGTTGTTTGCTCACTTCCCGAATGTGTAATTACTCGCTTTCCGGTGCTTGCAATTTTTATCTCAACTTGAGTTTGCCGTTAATATTTAAAATAGTTTTAATTCGAATTAATTATCATATACCTATATTATACCCATTTTATAAATGCGATTGATTACACCATCACGCATCCTCCGAATCTCCATGGCTCACCGGCTTGCGTGGCGCCAGCAGTAACTTGATGAGGAGCCTTCTACGGCAATGAGCCGGGAAATCCGCCATGTGCTCAAATACAGGTAAATTGCTAGACGGTCGTTTAAGGTCAAGATTCCTTTCCACCCTAAAATCAAGCATCTATGGGTCACAACACAGCTATTGACGCAGCTGAAAATATCATAAAAGTAATTCGGTTAAAGCTATAGTTAAATTTGGACTGACAAGAGAGGCATGTTTGCCCATTTCGATATCCGCAGCAAGTCCTAAAAAAAAACAACAACCTGCGGAACGTAAGAACGGCTGCCACGACGCAACGGTCAACATGAGAATTACGGCGAAAAAATTGGAAAATTAGGCAGTTGCCGACAGCTGAAACTAAGTAGATGTATGCCCGTAACAACTTTCTATATTTTTTATATGATATTTTCAATTACAATCGCTTAAATGTCGTGCTTTTTCAGGTGCTAGACTGTATTATAATTTCAATTTTTTTTATCGCGAATTGATGTGATATTTAATTATAAGAATCGCTATCTCTAATTCTTTAGTAGTTATTAATGACATACTAATCTAGCCAGCTTTATAATGTGCAATTTGGGTTACATGTTCTACACTATTTGTACGCTACACCAAGGAAATGCACCATTTCAATTGAAATTAAATAATTTGTTGAGGTAATGATACAAACAGGAATTTCTACCAATTCAGGCACCATAGTTACTAATCCATGCAACAGATCATAAAGTATTAAGATAGAAGGTAGCCAAAGTTGCAGAAAATATTTTTCTGTCAGAATCTTTGATTTTATGTTAATTATTGTTAACATACTAATCACGTAGCTCTGTAGTTGATTATTTTGGCTATATGATCAACTCTACTTATTCGCTGGGGCAAGTATAGATCTTACTTGTCCACCCTTTTTTCTTTTGTTTCTTACATATAGGGTGTCCCAGAACTGCCTCCCCATAGAAAACAAGCATATGCTGGCAGCAAAAGAGGCTGCAACAAGGCACAAAAAAGTCTACTTCCCCAAATAACTTAGTTATAGCGTTTTCAATTTCACCAATCCTAGAATCTCAGTCCTCAGGCATTACTGAAAATCCGACATGTTGCTAGACAAAATAAATACTGACTTCGCAAAATTCAATGCACAAACTGTGGTAGACTAGATTCGTGGATAGGAGATTTTAATAAAACTAATAATCGCAAAACCTTGGCAACGCAAAATTGAGATCCTTGATGGTGCTAAGCTTCGATTGGTTAACTTTAACATACCTTTTCTCGGTTATCGCTTGATATAGAACTTTTTTTCTTCAAAATAACGATTAATATATTCGCCCGAATACCTCTATTTCTCTCTGGGAAGGCAGTTCTGGGGCACTCTGTATAGTTGCCGTTTTATTTTCACCAATTACATCCTCCTACACTGTCTATAGTTTCTTCCTTTAGTTTTCTGTTCCACTATATTCGTTTCTTCTGGTTTCGAGAACTGCTATTAAGGGCTTTCTTGCTCTAATCTATAACTTGCAATAATTATTTAGGTGGGGTTAGTCATTTCAAAATATTATGTAATACGTCTTTAAAGCAAAGCTAAAGCTCTTAACAGCGTCGGCGTGGCAACCAAATTCATCCCGGCGATTCAAGTCCGTTTGCATAAATACGTACATTCACGCACTGAAGTACAGCTTAGCGCAAACTTTTAAATAATATTCCGCATAGGTTATTGAAAAACTTTATAAGTTTATAAAATTTATAAAATCGCCACTGCTTGTATACTTTACAACCCGTTGATCCCAAGAATTACAACTGCTTCAGTGATCCAAGTGATCAACACGTTTAATAACAAACACGATTTATAGAAAATAACATTAATATTCCAATCTTAAGTTATTTAACTCTAAACTTGAAAAAATTATAACCACCCTAATTCTGCTCATACTTTAATCATAGTCTTATACCTAGCCGTTATTAGTACCGCTCCACCTTTCAGTTGTTTTCGTTCGAGCCTTTGCCGCACTTCCATGCACCGTCATCGCCCTACCCGACCCAGATCAGGTAGGGACAGATGCCTCCATAGCCTATCACGAGCTGGTTCAGCCACTTGATAAATTTGCTCCTGATCTCGAGATTCGTGGTGAAACTTACAGTCGGACGACTGAGGGTCGCCGCTGAAAATCGAGAACTTATTCGCTAACTGCTGTGGCCGCCCGTCACACCTTTACTTGAAAGTCCCCGGATCTGTGCATATCAAGAAACGTCATGAGTGCATACCTGCTGTCCGAAAGCATCAAAATTCTTTCGAGTTTGGGCCCTCTCCGTGATAAATATTTTAGTGCCATCCGAATAGTTCATATTGAAATATGTTTACATTATTTTTGGTCTCGCGATTACCAGTCGTATTCATTTAGTAGTTCTTAAAGGTATCTGACCTATATACAGAGTGAGCCATAATTAGGTCTAAGAAAATAACCAAAGCTTCTTTAGGTTATTAAAACAATTAATCTAATACACCTAAGTACCAAAAGGCTCCCTCAACGGGGTGCAGGTTGTTAATAAAAGAAATCAAAATTTTTAAAGTAAACATTTGAATTTTTAAAAACAAGTAGCTTGATTTTGGTAGTCAATTTTAATTTGAAACAATAACAAGAGGGCGGCCATTAATTGTTTGAAAGACCCTGTTGTATTTTTAAAAGAATGATTTTCTCTCGAAATGAATGATTTTGCTCCAAGAGAAATAGCAGACATCGTTTTCGTGCATGGCTTTTGCAACGGAAGCGCCTTAACAGCTTTTAGGAAATACCACCGCAGATTCTCTAATAGAAGAATTCCAAATCATCATGATTTTCTGTCAATGTATGGGAAGGAATCTGCAATGGTTCTTTTCTGGAACTGCAGGTACTCGATAATCTCATCAATGCGAGTGATTATCAACTTATCAGGACTTTCTTGAACGCCAGCTGCATGATATACTTGAAGATATCTTGTTAAACCACAGATGTTCTTCCAACAAGACAATGTACCTCCTCACAATGCCGAAACCGTACAGAATAGTTAAATGATTATTTCAATGGTAGATGGATTGACCGGTTTGGACCTGTGAGATGGCCGCCTAGGAGTCCCGAGTTCAATCCATTGCAATTCTTTTTGTACGATTTTACACAGCTGCTAATTAACACAAGAAAAAAGTTGCAGCACGGATTTTCGAGACTGCTATTGAAATTCGTGAAAACTTTAGAAACATTATATATTTTCATTAATACCCTATATTTTTGTAAAGAAGCAGGTTGGAACTAATTGCTGTGTTTTGGCTTATAGAAGCTTTGGTAAAAAATTTTACATCAAATTATAACTCACCCGGTATATAGTTTTTCCCCGTTCTTAATACGAAAACTAGCATTATTCAACGGTTCGAACAAAGCCAGAAACATTATTTGCCATAGGTTTGGATTGCAGATAACAAACCGGTGTTACTTAGTAGCGACGGAAATGCCAAAAAATAAATCAGTTCTAAACGTGAGTATTGAAATTATTAATAAGGGACCAGATGGTGACATTTCAGTTTCTCGAACAGAAAGAAATCAGAGGGTGCGAGATCGGACATGTAGCGTTGTTACAGAAGGATTTCGAAGCCCAGTTAGTCAGTTTGATGTAGCTGCAATAAATTTTTACGGTAGGAGCACCCTTTTTCGCAGGCTCCCAAGTGCTTAATCTTCTAATGATTTTTTCGGCACCAGTAAGTCGAATATTCTAGCATAAAGAATTGATTTTCCTTCTCCAACTCAGAAGAAAACGTCCAAGACATCGGGAGGAAGTCAAAGTCTCTGTATTAACTCAATTGGTTGTGATATGGTTGTATAGAGTACAGGTAAACACAATGGCACAATTGAAATATTATATACTGAGCATACAATAATATAGGTAAAATAATCAGTCAGCAGCCGAAACTAGCCTTTATAAAACTATTATTACAGGAAGAAAAGGTAACATCACTGTATCAGTTGTTATGATTATTGGGTTCTAATGGTGCTGGTTACAATTCAGCAGACGTATTACAATGTCTTTAGCTTTTTCGTTTACGGAATAGCTCAAAACTCATGTTCTCTAGGCAAACACTTGCGTAAACACACACATCATCAGTTTTACTGCTAAATCCAAAGAGATGTAATTATTCCAGCTAGAAGAGGGAAGCAGGAAATAATTAACATGCAGAGTATATCCAATAAAAAGGTAGTTGCAACGTAATGCTGTTATTTCAACACTCAAAACGCGATTACAGTTTGATGCGAAGAAGTTTGGAATAGCTTCGGCTCCCAAAAATTCACCTGGTGCTACAGAAAAGTTGTTAACACCCTACCTGTGCTGAAACATGCCCACGGAGAAGGTCGCCTGGCCGACACATATTCTGAAATTGACCTGGGTTGGAACTAGCCCAGAAAGACAATAACTTAGCCTAGTCGAAGAGACCTCACAGAAGAGCGAAGAACTGCATTTCCGCTCACAGCGCGAGACCATTGCTGTGCGCGAGAAATTCTACGCAGGAGAAAATACTATAAGAAGCTTTTGATTTTTTCAGTATGTTCATATACATTAAGAAACTGTTGTATGCTGCTAAGGTGTTGAACAAATGTTTCAACTTGTTTGTTTCTGCCCTAGGCACCATTATGTGAGCCAATTACTTAATCGTCCTAGGAAACAATCTGTAGCTTCAGATGCAGTTCTTTAGGAAGTCCACTCTCTGGTTGTATTTCCTGTTAATCATATTAAATGTATCTATCAATATTCAAGCCATCTGTATCGCATTTCTTCGGTACAGTGAAGTCGTGGTATGATATGAGTCGCGAGTCTTTTAATTCTACGAATAACTTCTCAAACTGATCCCAACTTCACGGTTTCTCGAGATACTTGGGTAAAAGTGTTGTCTGTGAATTGCTTGCTCTGTCAATCACAGCTTGCTTTCAAGCCGCATTGCACTATGAGTATTTTTCAAATCAGTTTGGTTTATTTGGGTATGTACCGTATATGTATGTTCAAACCGTCTGAATAGGTGTACATTCATTATTTTTGGTTTTTGGGTTGTCTATAGCACTTGAAAAACTCTTCCTCAGAGCCACATTTTCTAGAAGTCACATAATTATCTCGTTAGGAAACGTAGCGGCGCACTGCTGGACTATCAAATCCGCGGTCGCGAGTTCGAATCTCGGTTTAGGCAAGATTCTTTTTAAATTATCAAAAGAAGCGAGCACAAAGGTCTACCTATTGCCATGTGTAAATATAAAATGCTATGTAATTTCGCTAGTGGTATTGCTAAACCATCGAGCCCATTTTAAATCGATTTTTTCCACATAGGCTTCGCAATATTTAGTTCCGTCTCTCTTTAGTCGAAGTAATGACACATGTTGCTCGGTAGTGTGTATTTTATAATAATATATTGTCCATAGCACATCCAAAGCAGCGGCTTAAAGGATTACGAAGATTGAATGGTTCATAAGAAGTTGGCGTTCGTTCCAAACAGGGTCTGGTAAAAACCGCTTAGTGTCAAAAGTGTACCGAATTACCGATAAGGGGCTTGAACCGTCTCACCTTGTATTCCCTGCATTTAAGCAAATGGTTTTGAATATATTTTCTCTGCATTTTTTTAGCCTAATTAGCTGCCTTTCCTCTTATTCTTGTTGCTAATTATAATTCTATTACGACTTGTTTTTTGTTTTTTCAGCAAGAATATTACAGCTATTATATCATAAATTGTATCAATTCCATTTTATGCATCATGTTCTTACACTCATTTGACACGATTATTTGTTCACCTTTCACTTTGTGTTTGCTCACTAAACAAAAGAATTACCTGAATTGCTATAATGGAAGTTGCTGACTGTTGCTTGTTGTAACAACATGATAGTGACCGTAAACTCTGTAACTAATACAGTAGCTTTTTAAAAATAATACTGTATAGCTTATAAAACTACAACGATGTCTTGGAGATGGGTCAAAATTCTCTTCGTTCAAAAAAACAACTGCGATTGTTTAGTTTGTGCCCTACGTCCGATAATAGTGATGGGATCAGTATGTGGAATTACAGTGATGTCGATAAGTTGCCCTCATTCGCAAAACCCCTCTAGTGCGTTCATATTTGTCAAATCTCGGACGCTGTTACTTACATCAGTCATTTTTATATTCCTCATTTCAGCGTGTTGGGCAGTTCGTGTATATCATGCATTCGTGGACAATGGCAATGAAATGCAAACGTTGATATTTGTAAGCGATGCCCTCTTTTCAGTAGGAGTGCTCTGCTTTTGCGTTCCTGGGATGCTAAAACAAAAAGAGCTAATAACCGAATTAAACGGACTTGCAGCCATCAATGGAAATCGCCAAAACTATGGACTTGGCACCATTTTAACTCAAACAACTAAAAATACTTGTTTAAAGATACTTTTTCGCCAGGCAATAATGTGTATTTTCATTAGTGTTGCATTTACATATCATTACTTAACTTACCTGCCTCCGCCAGCAGCTTATTTACGAAGTGTCTTATTTACTATGAACAACTATATTTACGCCAATGCTTCAGCTATGGCTTTTGGTTGGGGACATCTCTATCGTCAATTTTTTACACAGTGCTTTCAGCGTATGCAAAATGTGTTAGAAAAGCGTATAGGCACTGCAGAACCTGGTGAAGGTCTTCCTCAAAATATAGTGTGGATACATCCTAAAGAACCTTCGCTTGAAGTAAGCCTTCTTCGGCTCAGAACCATGTGCATGGCTTTAATTGTCAACTATCGCCAACTGAATAGTTTCTACTCGCCCGAATACCTATTCTGGTGGATGACGTTGGTAGCTACTTTGATACTAAATTTTTACATATTAATGCTTGCCTACACCACTGCTTCGTTAGGCGATCTAGTCGTTGTAGCAAGATCATATGGCAGTTTCTGTGTGATGGTGCAGTTTTTGCTCTTCTTTGAAGGAATTAACAATCTGGTAAGACTTATTTAGTAAATAAAGCCAAGAACTTGTAAAACAGACAATGCGTGATTTTTTTTCTACGTCACTGAATTTTGATATGCACGTGGGATTTGCATCACTTTGCATGAAACAGTAGTCTGCTTTTACACATATAAGCTAGATAAAATTATCGAAAACATTAGAAATTTCGTTTATGTTGAGCACAATTCTTTACCTGAACATTCCTCTAAGTCATAAAGACAATAGCAACACATCCTTCTTTAAAGCTATATAATGTAGTAGGCAATGCGAAATCTGTAGGAGTCGGGCAAAGGTTCAAGTTTCTGTCTATGTTATGACGCTTTGCGATGTTTCGTTTCATTTAAAAGCAATTTGCGTTGCTCCGATGTGCTGCTGTTGCGATTATTTAAATCTTACTACGAAGCTGCCAACAAATTCGTAGAAGAGAGGTTTAAACAGAACAGTCGGCGCATATCGAACAATTGAGTCAGTAGTCACAAGCTGCTAAACCAAACCATTATTCTAAAGTGTTCGATACTTACTTCAGTTTAGGGTGTTACAATATTGAGCACAAAAAAGGTAGCATGTGTTAGGCAGTCGAATATTATTTTACAATCAAAATCGGTATTTACTAGAAAAGTGCCAGATTGTTACATGATAGACCCTATTTTACGACATGAATTTAACATCAAAACACTAAAGGGTTTGCTACGCAATCAAAATGACATAAATCTGGGAAAATACCAGGATCAGTTGCGCCAACTATGCTATGATGTACAAATATTACCGACTAAACTTCAGTGGGAGGAAAGGTTTCTTACGATATGAGTAAATAGAAGAATAACCTATTAAACATAATAAAGATGTTAAATGCCACAGTGGCCACCACTTTTTAAAAAACGGGAAACATACAGGAACGTTCATTTAACAGTGGAAATGGTGAACGCAACTTTCGAAAAATCGACTTCAGCATACAGCCTCGGTAAACTTACCTTTATTTAATTTTTCGAGCTTAGCATAGAAATATAAATCGCAACAAGCTTAGCGAAATTAAAAACGTAACTAGTTTACAATCAAATGTATTGATTTGAAAAACAAAGACGAAACAATGTAAAATAGTTTCACAAACATGTTAAACGAATAGGGTTAGTATTTCTAAAATTATTTGTTTAACATCGAAACAGTCCGCATAAACAAGGTTCACCCACTATAATAAAATCAGCAATGTGAACTGGCAATAAAAGTTACATAATTTAACTCGGCAGTGTAGGTTGCGAACGAGCCACAAAAATCTAAATATAGATACGATTATACGGAAAATTGATTACGCGAACGTGTTTCTAATTAGGTGGCAAAGATTTCAAAATGGCGTAGCACAGAGTGATTTAATAATTCACTATAAAATAAAACAGTACCTAATTGAAGAGTCCGGCAGCCGTTTCATGATTATCCAACGAGACTGCTACTCGGGCGAGCCCAAAAATTGTGCTAATAATTCGACGGTTGCGGAAACAGAGCTTCAACAAGCCAGAATGCTGCCAATTACCAAAGGGGACGGACATCATTGATTCTCAAAGAGAGTGAAGACGTCAACAATGATTTGCAGTATTTCCAACCGGCAACCCTTCCTCGGATATAGTCGAGCGTCACAAAGAACCCATGGAAAATCCACTGAATGCGCAATTAACACTTGCAAACATGCTTTCGATAGATGCTCTATGGCTGCCATATTTATCCTCAACGTCCCTCAAATGGCATGCACCACGGCTTCAGAAAGCACACAGGAATCGCATATAATAAATACGGTTAAAAGGCACAAAAGCCAAGGGTTAAAAAAGGAACTCAATCAACTCTTTGGCTACTACGCCGGACATTTATCCAAATGAGCTTTTACATTGCCTTTACAATTTTTAATTTTTAAAAGTAAAGCTGGAAAACCTAGTACCATTGGAAAGTGGAAAGCTAGCTGCTTCTGATGACCAAGCAATCAATTAGTTTAAAAGAAACACTTTGAAAATTTAAAGACATATAACGTTTGACTTTGGTTTCAAAACCAGCATAAGAAAATGTCGTAACAATGTTAAAACCACATTGTACGATCGTTAATGATAATAAGTAAATTATATTCGGAATGCTTATTTTTTTAAGTTTACCCGAATATTTCTCCTCACTTATGAAGTTTCCATGTTGAACGCGATGTTATGGAGACAAGCAGATCTTAAAGATGCAAACTTTAAAATATTTTTCCGCTCTTTTCTTTTTGCTGTTTGTTGCAGTAATTACCCTTTCCATCCAGGTGGCCCCCAGAAAAATTCAAAAGCTAGGTAGTGTTAAATATAGCTGAAAAGAAGTGGAGTTTTGCTCGTAACAACTTTCTACATGTTTTTATATGATATTATCAAGTACATCCGCACAAATTTTGTGATGCTAGACTGTATCATAACCTCAAAAAATTATTTATGCAAATTGATGTGATGTGTAATTATAAGAATTGCTATTTCTAATTCTTTAGTAATTATTATTAAAATACTATTTGTTCGCTACGTCAAGAAACCGCGGCATTTCATTTCACTTTAAATAGTTTGTTGAGGTAATGGTACAAGATATAAAAAGTTACAGAAAATACTTTTACTGACAGGATCTCTGATCCTATGTTAATTATTGTTAAAATACTAATCCATCTAGCTATGTAATTGATTATTTTGGTTGAATATTCTACTCTATTTATTCGCTGCGGCAAGAATAATGGTTACTCATCCACCTTTTTTTTCATATGCTGCTTGCATATAGTTGCCGTTTTATTTTGCTAACTACAACCTCCTTTAACGTCTATCGTTTCTTTCTTCAGTTTTCTGTTCCACACTATTCGTTCCTTCTGGTTTCGATAACTGCTGTTAGGAGCTTTCATGCTCAGATCTATACCTTGGCACAATGATTTAGGAGGCGTTAGTAAATTTTAAATATTATGTACCACGCTTTCCAAGCAAAGCTAAATCAAAGTCGTCGTATTTAACAGTGTCGGCGTGGCAACTAACTGCAACCCGGCGATCGAAGTCGGTTTTCCTAAAAACACGCACAGGGACAGTAAAATTTGATTTCCCAGATAGGTTCTTGAAAAAAAATATAAATATATATAATCAAATTCTCTTCTACCCGTAGGTGTAGGGATGTTTACAATCCTAAATATTGTACATTTTTGCAATTGTTTTTTATTCTGTGCCATTTCTTTCGTTTCACACGATGATTTTCCAATTCTTTCCATGGTTTTTGTTATCGCCTTTTCCCATTTCTCTCTAGGTCTGCCTCTTTTCCTCCTTGTTTGTATTCTTGCGTTCAAAGAATTCTAAGATAGATTCTATTTTTAGTTCATTTCTAATCTAATCGTTTCTAATTCTGTCTTTTCTTGTTAGTCCTTCTACTCTCTGTAAAAATTTCATTTCAGCCGCATATATTTTACTTTTTTGGCTTGCTGTTAGCATCCATGTCTAACACCCAAATGTCAGAATCGATCTATATATTGTACGAAATACACTCATTTTTGTTTTTTCTGATGCTTCTTTTTTGTTAATAAAGTTTTTGTTAATAGCGTAGTAGGTTCTCATTGAGTTTTCTATCCTCTTGTTAATTTCGATGTCTTGTTCTGCATTTTCAATTGTTACTCCTAAGTAGTCAAAGTATTGTAGAATTTCTATTTTTTGTCCATCAACTTCTTTCATTTATTGCCATAACTTTTGTTTTATCGAGGTTCATTTCCATTCCGTTTTTTTCTAATACATCTTTCCAAATTTCAAGATTAGCTTTTAGATCCTTTTCATTCGCTGCCATAATGACCACATCATCTGCAAACTCACATTCTGATATTTCAACTTTCTGTAAATTCTTGTACCCTACGAGTAAACTTTTAGTTTTTTGGTTGTATTTCTTGATTATATTGTCCATGCATATCGTAAACAGAATTGGGCTCATTCCTCCTCCTTATCTTAGTCCCTCTTCTGTAATGAACGAGTCTAATTTCATATTTTTCGCAATCACGTACTTTATTGTGTTCTTATACAAGCCGCTAATGTTACTTCTTAGTTTACTATCTATTTTTCGTTCTTCTAAAATTTTCCAAACTTTTTGTCTAGGCACTTTGTCGAATGCTTTTTGTAGATCTATAAAAGCGAAGTAGGCTTTTTCTCCTTTTAGTTGTGTTTGAGTTATAATCTGTTTAATTGTGAAAATGTGGTCCTGTACGCTCCTAGCTTTTCTAAATCCACTTTGTGATTCTGTTAAAGTCTTATCTATTAGTTTTGTTAACTTCTGTTCTAGTATTTGTTCATACAATTTTAGTACTGTGCTAAGGAGCATTATGCCTCTATAATTATTGCATTCTTTATTATTGTCTTTCTTGTAGATAGGTAGTATCATACCTATCTCCCAATCTTTCGGTATTATTTCTTCTGTCCATATCTTGTTCATTAAGTCTAGAAATAGAAGTGCTCTTTTGGGTCCCATGTTTTTTATCATTTCACTTGATATTCTGTCATGTCCTAGTGTTTTCCCGTTCTTCAGTTTTCTTAGTCCATGTTGCAGCTTCTCTATTATAATGTCGTCTTCTTGTTCTTCTATTTTGTGAATTTTCTGAGTTTTTCCTTCATTTTGAGATGTTGTTTCTTTTCTTTTCGTATTTAATATTTCTTCGAAATATTCTTTCCATTTCTCCATTATTTCTTTCTTATCTGTTAGGATATATCCTACTTCGTTATTTATCGTTGTTAGTTGTGGTTTATGGTCTGATCTTAACTTTTTCATTATTTTATAAAATAGTTTCTGATTTCCTTTACTGTCTTTCTCTAATTTTTCTCTAAATTGTTTGCATGAATTTTGTTTTGCTGCTATTATCAAGCTTTGGACTATTTTTCTTTGTTCTTCGTATTTTTGTAGTTTTCTGGTATTGTCTTGAATATGTAGAGTTTTTTCTTTGTTTTTACCTGTTTCTTAATTTCGCCAGTCCACCATTTTGTTTGTTTCTTATTATTAATAGTTTTTCATACTCCACATATTTTTTTGGCCGAATTTCTAATAACTTGCTTGAAACTTAGCCATAAGTGATCAGTAGTTAATTCATTTGGTTTAATTTTTTTTTCTATCTAGTTCTTTATTTACAGTTTCTTCATATTTTATTTTAGTAATTCTATTTAGTAATTTATATGATCTTATAGATTCATGTTCTTTTTCTTTTGTGTGTATTTTTCTGTGTTATTTCTTTCATCTTCATCAACAAAGACCCGTTGATTTTAGCTACAAGTAAATAATTGTCGCTGTTGATTTCTCTTCTCACTTTTGTATCTACGACTGCTGCTCTTGTTTCTTTTTCTACTAAAATATAATCAAACATTGATTATACTTGATTGCTCCCGAGTGTATTTATGAATGTTTTTATGCTCAAAGAAAGTGCTTGTAATAATAAGATTGCGTATTTGACTGTAATCCAGCATTCTTTTGCCATTATTATTGTTTGTAACTTCACCTTGTCTTCCTATAGCTATGTTGTATGTAGTGTCTTTTCTCCCTACTCTACTACTAAAGTCTCCTGCTATATAAATTCCTTCTTTACTTTCTTTGGTTATTTTTGTTAATTCATCCCAAAACGTTTCTTTTGTTTCTGCTTTCTCGTCCTCGTTAGGTCGGTATATTGTAATGATTGTCCTTATATTTCCGTTTCTTTTCTTCATTTCTATTGTCATTATTCTCTTGGAGTATATATCCCATTTATAAATTTCATATGTTAATTTCTCATAAATGATGCATGCTACTCCCGTTGCCGCTCTTTTATTATTTTCTACTCCACTGTATATCATTACAGATCCGTTATCCAATTTCAGCATACCTTGTCCCCTTTTCTTCGTTTCTGATATTGTTAATATATCTAGTTGTGCTTTTTCAGATTCCGCAATCAATTCTTTATCTTTTCCGTATAGGCTTCTTATATTCCAAGTTCCTAATTTCTACAGGTTTCTCTTTTTTTAAATTTTGTTGGTGTTTTTGTCCTGTCCTTTTTAATTGCCGGGTCGTCATATTTTTTTCCTCATCTCTTTCTTGTTTGACTATGAGTTTTTTGACCTGTTATCAGCTTTAGCTACTAAGATTTTCTTTTCATTGTTCCATACTTTTACTTCCCCGTTGACAGTTAGTTTTTGGTAATAAATTTTTACAGTTTTTCCTTTTTCTTTATGGTTCTTTGCGCTATCTCTGATTATTTTTTGTATTTCACGATTCTCTGGGCTCACATCATTGTTAATGTAAATCTTCATATCTCTTATGTTTTTTAGTTTTCTTTTATTCTTCAAAACCAACTGTTTGTCCGTGATGTATTCCATTTCAAGCAAGCATGTTTTCTCACCGACCTTTCTTGCATTCCTCATTTTAACTTCTATATCCAGATTGTTTTTTATTAGTCTATCCATCCCCTCTTTGGTGGCACATTCTTTATATGTTGTTATCGGCATTCCTTGTATTATATTATTATATCTTCTTTTTTCTTGTCCATTATCTCAGTTTTTCCTTTTAGTAGTTGCAGTTCTTTTTTGGCTTCGGTATTTTTTTTCTTCAGATACTCATTTTCTTCTTTTAATTTTCTTATTCTTCCCAAACTATTTTTGTTCCGCCCTTAGGTTTTGTAAGTCCTGCTTTATATCCGTTATAAGCTCTCCTATCATTTCCATAATTTTCAGCAATTTATCATCTGTTTTTTCCCTTTTGTTCGGTGACCTCTTAGTTTTTGTGACCTTCCAAAACAGTTCTCTAAATTTCCTGTTTTTTTCTTTCTTTTCCCTTCGTCTGTGGTGTATTCATCGCTGTCTTCCATTCTGCAGTACTATCCTGAAAAAGTCCACACGGGTCAACCCTTCGGATGTTCGACTTTTAATTACTATTTCCTTGATGGTCACAAGCTGTTGTTGTATATTTCGTGTATTAATGCCACCATTCGATCTCCACTCTGTATAATGTATTGCCTATCCAACTCTCCTCGAGTTGGATGCTGCGCTTGAAGTCCTTTGCTTATCTTTCCTTATTCTATGCAAATTTTGACTTTATTAATATCTATAACCTCTAAATTTTCCGCTCAAGCTTTAATAACTCACGGTATCCTTGTTTCTAATGCTTTTCTTCAATCATCTGCGTTTCTGCACAGCTACTGTCGCCTCTTGTTCAGTTTCCTTGTGTTTTCATCCACTCGATACGGCCCACTTCGGGCTTAAATCTCGGAATAATGTCACACACCCAACTTGAACAATGACTTATATAAAAATATATAAAACCAAAAATTTGTAAAGCCTGTATACTTTCACAATTCATTGATCCAAACATTACAAATGCATTAGTGATCTACCTTTCGGTGCTACACCGCTTACCAATTTTTGATAACAAATACGATTGGTAACAGATAATATTAATATTTCAATCTTAAGTTATTTAACTCTAACTAAGTCGAAAAGTATGTAACAATCTGAAATTTGTTCATACTTTATTATCCGTTATTAATAGCGCTCCACTTTTCAGTTGTTTCCGTTTGAGCCTTCGCCGCACTTGGATGCATCGTCATCGCCCTACGCAAACCACGTCAGGTAGGGGCAGAGGCCTCCGTGGCCTATTATAAGCTGGACCGTGTGCCGGTTGATCTGTTTGGTAAATTGTTCCTTATCTTGAGATTCGTGGTAAACCTTTCACTCGGACGACTGAGGGTTACCGCTCAAAATCGAGAACTCATCCGCAAATTTCCCTTACTTTAAATTCTGCGGATCTGAGCATATCAAAAATCGTCATCTCCAAGTGACTACCATAAACCACTGTCTAGTATGTAGTCCTTCATACAACGCTCTTTTTCAGAAATGTTTTATACGCATTAAGAATCTTTTGAAAAATATAAGTAAGATTTATAAACGTGAGGTGGCACACAAAGAATTAGAAGTAAAAATTAGAGTGGTGAAAAGGTTGTATATTAGATTGATCTATAATGACAGACAGTTTAATGTCTTCATATTGCCCAGACAGCTAGTTTGGTGGGTCACACTATGATTATCCTACTGATTATAAGCTTTTATTTGCTGGTATTTTTTCTAGTTGTGTATGCAATGTCTAGTACTACTGGTGATATGATAATAATCATGCGATCCTTTAGCAGCGTCATTTTTAGTCCTGTATATCTTGTGGGTTGCCCAAGGAGTTAATTCAGTGGTGAGATAATATTTTTTAATCTCTAATTAACGATAACAGTAACGAAAAAATAATTTCTTTTGTCATAAACAAAGTTGATTACATTATACTGGTAGATAGAACTTTCTGATTCAAGATTACCTACTTTTTATTTTATCGCAACTTTTTCGTTATTTACATTATTTATATTATGGATTCCCTTGTTCTTTGCATGCGACCTCACCGTTGTAAATATGTCTTCGATTTTCCAGAACATTCTTAATGCGCCCAAAACATTTTTGAAAAATCAAAGTAAGATTTACAAGGGTGAGGAAGCACACAAATAACTGAAAGAAACATTAGAATGGTGAAAATGTTGTATATGGGATTGATCTATAACGACAAACAGTTTAATGTCTTCATATTACCCAGCCAGCTAGTTTGGTGGATAGGTATGGTTATCCTACTGACCATAAGCTTCTATTTCCTGGTGGTTGGGTATGCAATGTCTAGTACTACTGGCAATACGATAATGGCCATGCGATCCTTTGTTGTGGGTTACTCAAGAAGTTCAGTGGTGAGATAATATTTTTTTAATCTCTAATTTCAAACTAACCATAAGTGATTTGACTCAAATATTTCAGCCAGCACCAAAACATAATTTCTTGTGACATAGAAAATGCTGGTTACATTTTACTAGTAGATAGAACTTTCTGATTGTATATTACCTACTTTCTATTTTTTTCTAAATTGTTACTTTGGTCTATTGGTCTATCAGCTTCGCTTCTCCTTCAATTAGTATTTCTACAAGATAGCTGACCTAGCTAGTCACCTTTCTTCTCCGGTTAGCACGAACCCTGTTATTGGCATTAATAGAAAACATTATTCAACTTGACGAACCCTCTTAAACGGGGCGGCAAGGATTAATGTTCAAATTCTATCTAGGATTACGACATATAACAGGCTGAAAGGGGTTTTGTTGATTAGTGGAAGAGGAGCTACAGACTGCACTAATTTGAAATTAGGCAAATATTGTTACCCTCCAAGATTACCAGATATAACACTCTTAAAGGGGTTCCGCTAATTAGTGATAGGGAACTCCCTGGCTGCAATAAAAGGGGGATCACTTGCGATAGCCAAATTAGTGCTACATTGTAAGATACGGCGATACATTCTTGTTATTTTAGAGACCACCTTGTGAGCTACGTAGATACCAGTGATGGATTTAGGGGTTCTGCCAATAAAAACATCCTCAACGATGTGAAATATATTATGGGTGCCCTGTTCTAACTATGAGTCACTTTTTAATATATCTGAGATAGTTTAATTGACTTCAAAGTATGTAGAACTCTAATAAGCTGTTAAAATTATAATGATACAGTAACCCTCAGAGGTATTAAAATTATTTACATTCATAAAAATGCGTTTAAGCGGGTCAGCCTTGCAACTGCAACAAAGAAGAGTTTCAAAACATTATTTAAAAAATATATACCTTCTAGCGACGTCACGTTGCCCCATAAGCATAATCCTAGCAGATGATCATTTGTAAAAAAAATCCGAAGAAGAAAAATAATTTCAATGCTGAAAGCTGAAAGCGTTACTGCCCTTCTAAGAGGGCACGCACCAAAATTAACTTGCAAACTTATACTAAATTGACCGAAATTGACACATACGGAAATTTCAAATTGACGGTAAATTACATATGCAGAAAATAGTAACTCATAAATAAATTAGCAGGTTGCAATAATCACAATCGTCGCCAAGATAGAAAATTAAGGAAAATTATATACGCACCGAGCGTTAGCCGAAATACTAGCCGAAACTAAAACAAAAAACAAAAAATTTTGATGTTGCCTTCATTTTCGAAGGACCTATCGTATGAAAACGATCCAAGACTTCGGGAAGGTTCCTGGCGACCGGAATCGTGTACACATACGAACATACATCCCCCGCACAGCACGTTTAGGCACCTCCCAATACGGGGGGGGGGGATTGATCTAGTGCGCTGGGATCTTCACCAAAAGATCCGCACCGCCGAGACGGAGATTTGATATAGTGGGTTCATTAGTCGGTTGGCTCGAATTTTAGAGATATTTGACTCAGAGTGGTTTTCGATATGAGGGAATTTCAATACTTCGTACACTTCGTGTCGAAGTAATTGGTGTACACCTGATATATGAGGCGCCATAGCGGGTTTATTTTTACCCAAAAAAAGGAGTTCTGGAAGTAAATGCCTTACGATTAATAAAGCTAAAGTTTGAATGAAAATAAACTGTACTCCTTTCCTTCAAAGGACATATGCGGCTATTTATGCAGTGATTTGACTCCAAATTGCATTTATCATTTGTACTATCAACCAGAAGTGAACGAAGTCGTCACGATTCGACGAATTGAATAACTGATAATACATACTGCACTTCAAAATCTTTACAAAATATAATAGTAGTTTGATACCTGTATGAGTGTTCGGCTTTCCATTACCTACTAATAATTGGGAAATATGTGAAAATGGTCAGTTCCATTATATTTATTATATACTCTACCCTAATGATGTGTGACCTCTGCAGCAAATTGGAAATTGTTATTATAAATAGGCCTACTGATTTCGTTGCGTATTTACACGTAGATTATTAAACTATTAAACAGAACATTAAAGGACAATTGGATAACACAAATTATTGTCATTTTCTACATTCATGGCAGTATCATAGTGATATGTGTATACATTATTCACTGTTTACATAAACACCATAAATTACTAACAATAACTTTAAAACATTCGTTCGAAGCACCGTTAAAGTAACACAATTCGAAACAAGTTACATATATACTGAATCACCTTATTTGTCAAGTAGCATCATGGAAAAGAAAGATATCAGTGATTGTATTGCGTACATGGTGCGTCCTTTGTTCCTAGGTCGAGTTGAATGGGCTTGTCGCTAAAATCACAAATCGGTTCTATTATGGAATTAGCACGTTTCTCCCACCAAGACCCATGAGAACATATATAAATATTTCATATCTTGCAGCAGGTTCTACCATAATAGCCGTAGCCACTTTTACGATATACTATTTTGCCAACTCAGCTGCAAGCCCTTCCGAAATGTGGATGCCTATTCAAATGGGATGCTTTTGGTATTTTGAACTGGTAATTACAGCACAACAGTTAATGGGTCATATTAGGTACAGGTGGAAGTTTAAACAATGCTTTAAGGGGTTAGAGGACGTTCTGCAGAAGAGGATTTCTGTAAACGATATGAAAATCTACAGTGTGAATGGAGGCCTAATGCTAAATTTACCAAGGTTAACTATCATTAGAAGTCCATCTCCAAAGGACACACAGATTAGATTTGTGTTTAAAAATAATTTACCAGTACATGGTTAGTTGCCGAAATCCATTATTTTTGGTATGGTGGCTGACGTTACTAGAAGTGCTCATAACGAATTTCTACATTTTGATTCTTGGTTACCTGGAAGGCTATGTTGGTGATATTGTTTTCAACGTAAGATGTTGTGGCCTAGTTGCAGGGACAACCGTGATGCACATCGTATACAATATGAGGAATATGGTGGTGAGATGTATTTTTAATGTTGTATTAAGGATTAGTTAAAGCACTTTTGCAACACGTTAAAGTAAGTTGCTTCCATATGAATTCGAATTTATTATTAGTTGGTCAATAAAACGAAAATAATCAAGTACCACCAATCGCTTTCTAAATAATAGTGGCAAAACATAGATTTGCTGAATAGAAAAAACGAATTCAACTGTAGGCGGCAGAATGCGTGATGCTGCTTTTACTTATT
This sequence comes from Agriotes lineatus, assembly GCA_940337035.1. Lineage (NCBI taxonomy): Eukaryota > Metazoa > Arthropoda > Insecta > Coleoptera > Elateridae > Agriotes > Agriotes lineatus. The sequence continues at coordinate 130,207 of CALNHX010003383.1, read as the reverse complement.
CCTTTTGTTGGTCACCAAACTGAAATTGCACCCCTGTACACCCCTTGAATAGTTACGTTATTATTTTGAACAAAACGTCTAGTACGTCCTAATACTTAAATAATTAATTGCCCTTTTCAATCTTTAGCTATCTCAGTGAACATGAAACTCGTTTAATATCTTAAGTATCGGCTTATAAGGGATCACTATCTGCCAAAACAGGAATATGGTTCCCTCTTGTAGTGTTGTGAATCTGAAACCAAGTTTAAATAATGCTCAAGAATAGTAAATTTTGTTACATCAACTAGTGACTTTAAAATACAAATAAAGACATATAGAAACCAAATCTAAGAAAACCAAGTAAAAAATAGAATTAGATCCTAGTTAAATTCATGTGCTAGCCACTTACAGTTCAACACCATATTATGGCTTTTACTCGAAAACATATTACCTGGAATTACTCGTCGTACCCTTAAAAACGCCATGTCTTCGATTGCATCACTACTACATTTTATGATACGGGCATCTTTTGATGCAGCGATTGACGTCCCCCAACAGACGTTTTAAATGTGCCTTTATATGTAGACAATTTGCTGCAGTTTACAACTATTTGCAACACTAACAAACTGCAAGGCTCTTTTAAATCACCTCTAACTCTTTTTCGTATAGGCTAAAATGCTGTTACTACCACACACGGAGTGCGGCTTTATAAGTCTTCTTATGCTACGACCGGGGTAAGTGGCTCAGCTGGCCCGCGACTGCTATATTCTTGTTTAAATATGAATGGGTTAAGACTGCCTGCAACCAATTAACCATTGGAAGGTTGACTATATCACAACTCAAACACAAATTTTAATAGGTTAATCTATCAATATATTTGACAGATGGAAATGAAGAGATTAATTGAATATAGAGGAACGCAAGCGTCAACTCCTTGTTGTGCAGGATGAACGCGTTTGTGGTATTTTACAATACCTAAATTTTCTGAGGAAGGATTCATTCCAATTATTGTAATCCTTTCTAAGCGGTAGAAATGTCAACTAACGAAATGGTAAAATATGGCTTACATATGAATCAAAACAAGGACAGGTGAGAGGATCAAAAACCTGTAAAACTGTATTCCGCTTGGAATTACGTAATTGTTTGCTTGTCCCGCGTTATGGCACACGAATTATATACAACGAAAAGACTCTGAATGTTAATCAATAACCAGGCATGTCATACTATTTCACCTTTATATTGACTGAGAGTAGTGGCCCTCCGAAAAGGAGCTATGTTGCTTCTTTCAAAACGCCCACTGCATTTTGCTTCACAAAAAGTAAAATAGTATCAAATCGATTAAATTATGCACATCAAAATAGAGGCAACTCGGATATGGATCATTACGGAGGCTTTCGATATTGGCAACGAATGCAACCGTCAACACGAGAATTACGGCGAGAAAAATTGGAAAATTAGGCAGTGTCAACTTTAACTGAAAATAAGTAGATGTCGGTCCGTAACAAGTTTCTATATGCTTTTATATGATATTTTTACAACCGCACAAATGGCGTTCTTTTTGAGATGTTACACTGTATTATAATCTCAAAAAAAAATTTATTGCAAATTGATATGATAGTAATTATAATTTAAATACTAATATAGCCAGCTTTATAATACGCAATTTGTGTTGCATGTTTAACTCTATTTGTGCGATACATCAAGAACTTGCATCTTGAAATTAAATAACTAGTTGAAGTAATGATACAAACGGAAATTTCGATCAATTTAGACAGCATATATACTAATCCATGCAACAGATCATAAAGTATTAAGCCCGAAGATATCAAAAGTTAGAGAAAATGCTTTTCTGTCGGAATCTCTGATCCTCTGTTAATTATTGTTAAAATACTAATCCATGTAACTATGTAATTCATTATTTTGGTTGTATATTTTACTTTATTTATTCGCTGCGGCAAGTATAGTGCTTACTCATCCATCCTTTTCTCTTATGCTGCTTACATGTAGTTGCCATTTTATCGTCACTAATTACAACCTCCTATACCGTCTATAGTTTCTTCCTTCAGTTTTCTGTTTTACACTATCCGTTCCTTCTGGTTTCGAGAACTGTTGTTAGGACCTTTTCTGCTCAGATCTATAACCTAGCATACTGATCTGGAGCGGTTAGTAAATCTAAAATATTATGTAACACGCTGTTAAAGTAAAGCTAATGCAATGTAATCGCCTTTAACAGCGTCAGCGTGTTAACTAACTGAATCCCAGCGATTTAAGTCTATTCGCCTAAACGCATAAATTCAAGCGCAAAAGTATAGCTTAGGGCAAAATTTTTAAATAATTTTCAGGAAAGGTTTTTTTAAAAGTTTATACATTCGAAAATTTCTAGAGCAGGCAGTTCCTTGTATACTTTACAATTTATTGATTCCAAGAATTACAAATGCATCAGTGATCCAACTTTCGGTGCTAAACTGGCTATCAACACGTTTAATAGCAAACAGGATTTATAAAAAGTACCATTTCGCTGACCCACATCAGGTAGGGAGAGGCCTCCGTGGCTGGACCGGTTCAGCTACTAAGAAAATTTGTTCCTTATCTTGAGATACGTCAGAGGCGATTCGATAGTTGAGTTCCGACCCTGACGTGGTTCACACGTTGAGTTACCGTGCTCTTCTAACCCGTCCCTTGCAAAGAGTTTCGTCTCTGGCGTGATTAACACGTTAAGTTACCGTGCTCTTTTGCCTTTTCGTGTGGGAGAAACTTTGAGTTCTTCGATCTCAATCATGACACGGTTCAGCTATTAATTGTTTTAAGGACCCTTTTGTATTTTTTTAAAGAACGATTTTCTCCCGAATTGAGAAAGAGAAATAGCAGACATCAATTTCTTGTAGGGCTTTAGCAACTGAAGTGCCTTAGCATCTGTTCGAAATACCGCCATAGATTCTCTAACAGAAGAATCCTAAATCATCAGTATTTTCTGTCAATGTACGGGAGGAATCTACAATGGTTCTTTACTGGAACTACAGGAACTCGATAATTGCATCAATGCGAATGGTTATCAGGACTTTCTTAAACACCCACCAGTTGCCTGATATACTCGAAGACATCTCGTTAAACCACATAATTTTTCCCAAGAAGACGGTATACCTCCTCACAATGAAAAAACCGTTACAGAATAGTTAAATGACTATTTCAATGCATTGAGCGGTTTGGACCTGTGAGATGTCCGCCCAGGAGTCCCGACTTCAATCCATTTCATTTATGTTTATGGGATTTTTAGACAGATGGTTTACCGTGAGGTGATTTACAGGAGGGAACAGTCGCAACAACGAATTTTCGGGGTTGCTATTGAAATTCGGGAAAACTATCGCAATTTTTTTTTCATTAACACCCTGTATCTTTTCTGGGAGCATTTTGGTATTAATTGCTTTGTTTTGGCCTAAAGAAGCTTTGGATAAATTTTCTGCACCTAATTGTTGCTGATCCTGTACGCAGTTTTTTTTATCAGTTATTAATACGAAACGCAGCATTATTCCACGTTCGAACAAAGCCAAAAGGAGTGGTTGCCATAGGTTTGGATTGCAGATACGTAATCTGTGTTACTTAAGTAAACGGAGTACGTGCGTGTAATATTCTTAATAAAGAACAAGATAAAGTAGAAGAAGATTAAAGAAAAACGAAATCGATAAGCGGGTGCAGTGTACTGAAATAATTACTGAAGTGCAACAGCAACATGCAAATTACTTGCTGAAACACATATCAAAATTGATGATAATTTAAACATAGGGAATCTTACTATAATGCATTTTAAATTGCCGATAAATTACCTACACAGGCAGTATTAAGTAATAGACATACATTCTAATTAGCTAAGATACATTTCAATCGTTGGCAAAATGAGAAAATAAAGGAAAGTTGCCGACCCTGAGAGTTGCGCAAACTGCTAGCGGATTGTAGTGAATTCCTGGATGCAAAGTTAAGCGAGATTTGCGGGTTGACAGTCGCATGTAGACGCGAGAATCTTCCACGGTTCTACATACGATGACCGGAAGGTAATCCAGCGATGCACAGATCCAGCTTTAGTGGTACACAGGCGGAGTATTACTCTGAATGCGTAAAGTGTTTCTGTCAATTCGGTAAGAACGTTAAAGGTATTTATTAATGATCTTTGTGTCGCAAATTCTGGCCTAAATAGGTGATTCGCATCCCCAAGTTCAAAATAACATCACCCAACTCACCTTGTCTCCACCTACTACTTAATTAAACTACATACGATGATACAAAGTACAAGAAATCACAATTGTACAATTGCATGGTTATATTGAGCATACGATAGTACAGATCAAATATTCAACATGGGTCTCATTTCACGTTAGTATTCAGCTGATTTTATCTAATAGTATCACATTTTTTTATATAATTTGTCATACAAATATTTGAACTTGACATTATAAAAAACATATAGCTTGGATATCAATATATGTTGAAGTGGCTAACAATTGGAAAGCGATATTCGGAGATGAACTGCTGCCAACAATGATTATTATGATATTTTTAATGGCATGCACTTAAGTCTATTGATTATAGTGTACAGTAATTCCCCAATGTTGGATGTTTATTTTGCTTTGCCTCATTACAATTCTATTTACACACACGTAATACGTTAATGAAACAATTACGATAATGTATCAATATTCCATGGTTATGGATGCAACACTCCACCCTTTTATTTCCAAACGAAACGTAGACATTTTCAAGATACGATTGCTAAATATTAGTGCTTAAATCAAAATGCTTCATTTACTTCTGAAATGGAGCAGGTCAAAACTACTTACAAATCAGCGTGACTGTTTGGCTTGTGCTCTGCGCCCTTTACTGCTTATGGGGTCTGTATGTGGAATTTCCATGGTGAAGATTAGCTGCCCCCATTCCAAAAACGTAGCACACGCAGCAACGTTTACAACATCACGCACATTATTAATTTTGTCAGTGATTTACACATTATGTATGCTAGTGGGAGGGATAGTGGCCATTTTAAAGGCGCTTGAATTTGATGGTTCGGTTGTAACGTGGACAGTAATGACAGAAGCTTTCGCTACCATAGGATCGCTTAGTATAAGCGTTCTAGTAATAGCAAAGCGCAGGCAAAGATTAAATGAATTAAATGGTTTGGAATACCTTATTACTAATCGGAAATATTATGGATTTGGCAGCCTTTTAACACGACAGACCACATTTAAATGCCTTATAGAGACACATTTTGTGATAGCATTTTCTGTATTTAGTATAATGAATTTTATATTCTATACTTACATTGGCACTCCAGGAATACAAAGCTTAATACGCATCTTCAACGTTTCCTTAAATCACCACCTCATAGTGACTACCATAAGCCACTGTGTAGTATGTAGTCACTTATACAAGGCGCTTTTTGAGGAATGTTTTTCACAAATTAAAAATCTTTGGAAAATCAAAGTAACATTTATAACGGTGAAGTGGCATACAAAGAATTAGAAGTAAACATGAGAATGGTGAAGAGATTGTATATGGGATTGATCTACAACCATAGACAGCTTAATGATTTTATATTGCCCAGCCAGCTAGTTTGGTGGATCAGTATGATTATACTACTGATTATAAGCTTTTATTTGCTGGTGGTTGTGTATGGAATGTCTAGTACCAGTGACGATATGATAATAATAATGCGATCCTTTGGCAGCGTCTTTGTACTTCTGTATTTCATGTGGGTTGCTCAAGAAGTTAATTCAGTGGTGAGATAATATTTTTTAATCTCTAATCTCAAACTAGCGATAGCAGTAACGAAAAAGGTCATTTCTTTTATCATAAACAAAGTTGATCACATTATACTGGTAGACATAACTTTCTGATTGTATATTACCTACATTCTATTTTTTTAAACTTATTTGTTATTTAAGTTATTTATATTATAGTTATCTTTGTCCTCCTTTGTATGCGACCTCACCGTTGTAAATCTGACTTTGATTTTCCAGAACATTCTTAAAGCTTCAAAAACATATCTGAAAAATCAAAGTAAAATATACAAGAGGGAGGTGGCATACAAAGAATTGAAGTAAACGTTAGAATGGTGAAAAGGTTGTATATGGGATTGATGTACAACCACAGACAGCTTAATGACTTCATATTTCCCAGCTAGCTAGTTTGGTGGATCAGTAGGGTTATCCTACTGACTACAAGCTTCTATTAGCTGGTGGTTGTGTATTCAATGTCTAGTACTACTGGCGATACGATAATAATCATGCGATCCTTTGTTGTGGGTTACTCAAGAAGTTAATTGAGTGGTGAGATAATATTTTTTTAATCTCTAATTTCAAATTAACGATACAAAGTGGTTTCACTCAAATATTTCAACCAGCAGCAAAAATATCATTTCATGTTTCACATGCAATGTTGATTACATTCTTCTAGTAGATAGAATTTTCTGATTGTAGATTGCCTACCTTCTATTTTACTATAGCCTCTTGATCTATCAACTTCGCATCACCTTCCATTAGTATTTCTTCAAGATAGCTGACCTAGCTATTCACATTTCTTCTCCGTTTAGGAAGAACCCTGTTATTTGTATTAATAAAAAACATTATTCAACGTTTCGATCAATCATAAACGGCATTGCAGAGAATAACTTTGAAATTAGACAAATATGGTTACCATACAAGATTACGACCTTTAATACGCTTAAAGGGGTTGCGCTAATTAGTGGAAGAGAACCCCCTGGCTGAAATAAAAGGGAGTTCACTCGCGATAGCCAAATTAGTGTTACCTGGCAAGATACGGCCATAAATTCCAATTATTTTAGGGACCACCTTGTGAGCTACGTAGATACTAGTGATATATTTAGTGGTTCCGCCAATAAAAACATCCTCAAAGATGTGAAATACGGCACAGGTGCTCCGTTCCAACTACGAATCACCTTTTGATATTTCTGAGATAGTTTATTTGACTTAAAAATACGAAGAACTACACTAAGCTTTACATTTAGTTTTTTTGTTACTTGAAGGGTTATGTTGGTGATATCGAGTTCAACGTAAGATTTTATGGCCTAGTTGCAGGGACAACCGTGATGCATTTTGTACGCAGTATTACCAATAAGGTGGTAAGATGTATTTTTAATGTTGTTTTAAGGATTAATTAAAGCACTTTTGCAACATTTTAACGTCAGTTGCTCCCATATGAATTACAATTTATTAGTTGGTCAATCAAACCAAGGTAACCAAGTATCTGCAATTGCTTTGTAAATAACAGTTGCAACTCATAGATTTGTTAAATAGAAAACACGAATTCAGCTTTAGGAGGTAGCATGTCTCATACCTTGCGTCGGGCACTAAACTAAAAATTTACGTCTGTACACCCCTTGAATTATGATTTTGAGCAAAACGCGTCATAAGTACTAATACTTAAATAATTAGTTGCCCTGTTCAACCCTTGGCTTGCTCAGTGAACATGAAGCCCTTATAATGTCTTAAATAGCGGCTTATGAGGGATCACTATCTACAAATAAAGAGATATAAAAAACACATAAAAACACAAATTAAATCAAAAAGATAAAATAAAAAATAGAATTAGATCCTAGATAAAATCATCTGCAAGCTACACTCATATTATTTGCCAATGAAACAAATCTCTTCGAGCATGCAACAGCTTGCAACACAATGTTATCGCCTTTACGCGAAAACATATTACCTGGAATGCCCCGTCATACCCTTAAAAGCGACACGTCTTCGATTGCATCACTACTACGTTTTATGATAAAGGCACCTTTTGATGCAGCGATTGACGTCTCCCAACCGACGTTTTAAATGCGCCTTTAAATGTAGACAATTTGCTGCACTTTACAACTGCGTGCACCACTAACAAACTGCAAGGCTCTCGAAGCTATTTCTAATTTACTTCGCAGCACTCTTATTTTTCCTTCTTTTAGGGCCGGTTGCAGAAAGCAATGTTAAGTCTGGTGTTAGCTAACGCGACGTCAAAGTGAACAAAAACGAATCAAATCTCAAATGCTTATGGTAACTAATACATTAGTAAACAAAATTTGATGCGATTTTGTTAACTTTGACGCGATGTTAGCTAACACCAGATTTAACATTGCTTTCTGCAACCGGCCCTTAGTATAGGCTGAGAGCCTGTCAGTACCGCACACGGATTGAAGTCTTATAAGCCTTCTTAAGCCGCGACCAGGACAGGGAGCTGGCCAGTGACAGCTATCATCTTTGTTAAATATGCATGGGTTAACACTCCTCGCAACCCATTGACCGTTGGAACGTTATCTATATCACAACACAAACACAAATTTTAATTCACCACGCATTTCCAGCTCAAAATCAGCTTTCAGAATGTGTACAATTCTAAAGTCTATTGCTTAGGTTTGACACACAAAAAATGCATATAAAAATACGAGCTGGCATGGTATCTAGATACCGCGTACACATGCGACCACTGCTGTATGCAGAGGCTGTAACCAAAACGGACCAAAAAAGCAGAAATCAGCTTGTAAACCTTTAAATATCTAACATTTTTGACTTTGTAAACTTCTAGCTAGGTTAAAATTTGGCTAAATTATTACTTTTCTCAAGTAAAGGCTTTCTGTGGGTAGCATTAAAAGCCAACGATTCGATTTGGTATTCGAGCAACGACAGAATAATAACTGCATAAACCAACATCTATTGCTCTTCATATCTACAGGGTAAAACCTTCTAAAATATGGAATAATTCTAGAAATGATGTACATAAAACAACAAATAGGGAAACTATTCGGCGACGTTAGTAGCCTCTCGAACGTCTTGCGTGCGTGGTGGTGACCGGAACTATACTATCAATTTTCCTGGCCGTGTTAGCGATTTTCAACGACAGTGGCTGTAACTAACAAAGTAGAACGATTAAATGGCGGCGCCAACAAGCAATTTTCGTGTATTGCCTCTAAGAGTAATTAACACCCTCGCGAGTGGAGGAGCCGCGAGCAAAACAGATTTGAATGGCCGTTCGATCAGAGATGCGAACTCTGCCATCTGGCGGGCAGGCTCTTGGTCCGGGATTCTGGAGGCGGCTATGAGTTTGCCTGGAGGACCCTCCCCTTGACAAGAAGGAAACCTTCTTTTTATGGTGCCGATAACTGGCAGCGTATGATACGGTGTTGAAATATTCTATGGAGCTATCGTCCAGATGCCTAGACCACTTTGTAGAGCAATAGGACTGCCACAGCGGGCAATATTGTCCTGGAGCTTCGTGATCGAAGCCCGGTGAGTTTCTCTCTTTGTAGAAGATGCTAAATCCGTCTCCGGGGGTTTAGCCATAAGTTGTAGGGTGTCAGTTAGTGCTGCCATTGCAAAATTGACTAGGCTTAGCAAAATTGTGTCAGCATTGCGGTGTTTCCATGGAAAAATCGACTAGGATCGGAGTATATAATTCAAGGGAGGTTCTTATGAGAACGATTTCGGGCTTGAAGTGTTTTTTACGGGCCGATTATCGCGCTTTTGTGTCTATTGGTGAACCCTAGGCCGAATTTATATTCTAGGACACCTTTGGAGGGGGGGGGGATACCTGCATCGAAGCTATATGAATGTGACTATTGACCCACCAAACGTTTTGCGTCTATTGGAATTCATGGTAACCTAATGGGCAACGCACTAAATATCTGCATGCAAATTTAAACACACCCATTGCATCTTTAAATTAGTTTGGTCGATGCTAACGCCATAAAGCCTGGCGTCAGCACAAGAATGCTCAATTGGCAAATTCGGCCTTTTTGTGTTGACGTCATCCCCGAGAGCTGAGGCATTGTTATTCAGCCGGTATTGCTCGAACCCGTATCCATTTATTCGACGCGTGACGTTACATCGCAATTCCACGTAAGGAAGACAGTATTTATACCCTAACGGTAAGTTGGTCAACGATTCCAAATAGTGATTCTCACATCTCAGACGTGAAGCTTCTCGAAATACAGGTCGAAATAAGACAGCTAACAAATCTCTATGTAGATTTGATGAAATTGGGGAGGATAGATATTAGACACTGTTAACTTTCAAGCTTAAACGTTCCAGGAAAGAAAACTTAATAACCAAAATGCTCAAAATGTAAACTTTTAAATCCAAAACAAAACTACCTAAAATGACGTTATCTTCAATTACAATTGTTGATTATCAGTCCAGAACCTCAAGAAAAAGAGGTCATGTTAGTTAGATAATCTTATCCTTCTTTATGCTGGTTTAGATCGATGCATTTTATTAACATGGTTTTCAATTTTCTTCTTTAATTTTATCCACCTAATCCAAATCAACATTTGCATCTCGACATTATCACGTTACATATTCTTGGACAATGTTTAACAGATAAAATTACGATAAGTAGGTACTTGGCATTCATTTTTTGAAGACGTCTAAGTCGAGTGAGGCGGCAACACTAAGCTGTCCTATTGTTATACAACCAATAAAACCAGGCAAACAAGGTCTAAACTGATAAACCTATTATACTTGGCTATACGCTTCGATTTCCATGAGATAGAAAAATAATATCGTTACATATAAACAACACAACATAAACGTAATATATTATCGATCCAAGGTGACCCTCAATTTTTCCAAATTATATTTACCTACAATTAGAAATAAGGGCAGGACTAAACGATAATAGTTGCACTCGTTTTCCTTGTAATTATCTTGTAATAACAAGCGTCTGTTTGATTTTCCTTTTTATTATTAATATGTTCTCTGTAAACATTATAAATGGTATTAATAGTGCTTCTAAGTTCGACAAGGTGTCACTGCAACAATAATCTACTCTTGATCTTCAGCATGAAATCTATTATGTTAGCTGATGAAGACATAAGCGACTGTGTCGCTTGTATTATGAGGCCCCTAATAACCGCAGGGTCACTCAGTGGAATGTACAGCATGTCAGCCAATTGTCAGCATTCATATAAAAAATGCCGTTTTGCAGCGTTTCGAAATTCTAAATTGTTAACCTTGGCATCGTTAATTTCTGCAATCCCTCTAGTTATAACAATTTATTATGGGAGTCTAATAATATTCAATTCTGTTGAGAACGACGTCGAACTTTTCTCAGCAATAACAAACATGCTAATTTCCCTCTTATCCTTGACAACAATCGTCATAACCATACTAAACCATAAGCACAAGTTAATCGAACTAAACGGTCTGATCGCTATAATCGAAAAGCGAGAATACTTCGGATTTCGGACATTGATAAGCTCTGGAACCACCAAAAAGTTTTTGAATTGGTCTTACTTACTAATAGGTTCGTTCGTAGTGCTTGATTTAGGTGTAATAGCAAACATTGCGAAGGATCGCGGCAAATACGAATGGCCAACAGTGAAGCCACTAGCGATGCTTATTAATACCTACATTCAAGAGATGTCTAGCATTAATTTCATTTTAACGTCCCAATTGTACAAAAGGTATTATTTGAAAGATGCTTTCATGGTTTAAAAAGCGCCTTAAAAAATCGATCTGTAGATTTCCACCTTAGACTAGAAAACAATAGATCGCATCTAGAAGAGCTTCCTCTTGAAATCTATCTCAAGCGATCTGAGAGGCTGTACATAAGCTTAATTCAAAATTACCGACAACTCAGCGCTTCCATGGATCCTGGTTTTCTAATATGGTGGCTGCTTTTTATACCAGTACTGATAATGAATATTTTTATTATGGTCACCATTCCTGCCCAGTTGAGCCCGAAATCGTTTGCCACAACGATAAAATCTTGTGGAGCTACCGTGGGGTTAATTTTCCATATAGTCGTTTATGAGAGGGTTAATAGTGTGGTAAGATATTTTACATTCAGTCATTAACAGCAAAGTAGTTTTAAATATTGCACAACCTCTTCCTGTAATTGCTGGAAGCCGATTTAACTCTTTCAATAATCCGCTTTAGTTTATTTTGTTTTATTTTTGTGTGTCTGTATTCAGCCAGGCTTTGCTAATTTATAACAAATTTCTGATACATTTCCATAGCACTGTCTGATTGTACATTACTTTAAGAGTATGAGAATATATTTCTTTTGGAAGCTGTTACTGCCCTAATTCTAATAGTTTGAAAAGGGTTGTAGTTTTTTACAAAATAGTAATTTACGCCTTTTATCTTAACCATTTTATATTCCGTTAATAGTTACTACTGGTAAATCCCCGATTCTTCAACTGAAATAAGTTTAGTTTAGACATAAAGAATTATTATTTTAGGTACGTAAAGCACACTTAAACTTGTCGGTAAATAGCACATGCAGAAAATAACAAATTGCAAATGAAACTTAGTTGGGTCCATTCCAATGAGCTATAAATAGCCAAAACCAAAAGAGATCACAGACTCCGGGCTTCTCACATGCCGTAGCTTAATGATAGAAGGCGTGGATGAACGTTAGTGGTTCCTTTAAATCCAAAGAAAGGTTGATACGAAATTTTCGCAGTACTTCAAGACGATATGAATATTTCAAAGTTTTGAGAAGTTGTGTATACCCGAAAATCGTCGTAAGGCTTCACCAAATAGTTACTACGAAACGATACGCTCATGTCATAAACACATCCTTGTCCTTCCTTGTCCATCATCAAATTTAATAATAAACGGTCTCCCGCCCATGGCGTCACGAGATAAGCATGATGCTTGCTGGTCCACTGCTCAAACTGAACTGTATTGTCATCGTCCGGGCTCGGTCAAACTAAAATTGTAATCCCCCTCTTCTTCCCTATTTACGCGCCAAAGATAATACGGGATTCAATTTGTAAAAAATGCTTACAGGATAGAGTACTCGTAATATACCTATTGCAATTAGTTACAGAAATCGCCGTTAAGAGACTATTACAAACATGCATTTAATGGGTTTATCTAATAATACGTGTTACTAAGGTAACAGCTTTGTTTCATATATTTTGAAAATAAAGCATTAAAATACAGTGCTTCAGGCCTTATGGAGTCTCGCTACTGATGCTACTTTTGCTTTCAGAGTGAAGACATCCTGTCATTCCTGTTCAAGTACCCAATTAGTAAATTAAGTACTGCAGAAGCGGCACAGGTGGGTAATACTAACCCTAAAAATATGATACAGATCTACCGATACCATTTTATTACAGGTAGAAATGCTGATAACTACACTTAGCATTCAGAAGCCAGTGCTGAGGGCATCGGACATCTTCACTGTTGGAACTCGACTGTTGGCATCTGTATGTATCAACCATAAACATTCTCTATTGTCAAGTAGTGGCATGTTCTATTTGAGCAAATAATAAAACTAGCTTTGGGCTTTAGCATAACACTAATTTCTTGGCCAGCGTTTTTGATATAGTTATAAGATAAGACGTCAATTAGATTATCATAAGGGATTAGAATTGGTGTACTTAGTAACGCATTTTTCTGTTTCAGATATCAGGAACAGTGGTTACGTATGTTCTAGTAGCATTGCAGTTTCACGCATCTTGGGCCAAAGAGTGAAGAACGGCATCACCAAACGTCATTTAGCCTTGTAAATAGATTAATATTTCCAATCATAAAATGAAAAACTGAAGAGTGGAGAAATTATACACCTTTGCAAGGAGTATGTTTGTAATGCAAGCGTTGACATTGAACGTTTTGTACACAGATAAAGATTAGCCTGTACAATGTAGATAGCTTTGAACAATTTTTGCAAGGGTTGCGATGTTAGTTATATTTTAATAATTGCACTATGGTTAGATACACTTTAAGTAACTTCAAGTTTAATATTCATGTATTCATATAAACCGACATGGTAACATATTGTAATGGATATATTGTAAAATAAATGTTGTCCAACGAAAGGTTCTTCATAGTTAAATAATTGCCTAGCGCATTACTAGTTATTTTTTAACAGCCTTGCTAATTAATTGATTATAGCTTTTATTCAGTAATTTAAATTTCTTCTCATATTGTACAGAGATATTGTAGAAACGTGTTTCTGTATATGTTTAGCGATATCTTTAATAGAATATAGAAGAACTATTAAGATTATTACTTCTATTCCCATAATATTTCATGTGATCTGGAAAGAGCAACATCGTGTCAAATTCAAAATAGAGCTGTAAATTGAAGTAATTCTAGGCCCGCTTGAGGCCTCTAAAATTTAACGTCGTGGATTGCACCACAAAACAACATTACAGATTTCTGCCTTGTTTTTTAGTGCTTAACGTTAGCCCGTAGGTAGTTTTTAGATTTTCTGTAACTCTAGCCACCTGCAGACGATCTGATGATGAAACTGTTTTCTGACCCAGCAGTTCTTTACATTGACACGTTTCAGATTTACGAATTGTCCTGGCTTGATAACAGTAATATTTCTAAGCTTCCCGTAGACGTCACTTGCGTTCTTCTCGTATATTTTCCCTCACAAAGTAGCTTCCGTGTCAAGCGGCTTCGGATTAAACAACTTATCTAAACAGTTCACGTAGGATGCGCTATCTCGAAGTGCACATATTCTTCCAGCAATACTTACAGCAATCAGCAAGTTTCGTCTTTCTACATACACGGGATTGTCGAATTAATCTACTGTTTCTCCGTGAATGTTCCATTGATCATTTTTTGATGCAATGTTCTTGCTTTCTATATAAGCCTTTAGATCAGCTTCTAGCTCCTTCTTATTCTTATTAGATGCAGCCGGATTAGTGTTATAATCCGCATCGTGGAATGGTCTCGTTTTACGAAAGAATCAAAAAATCTTTTTCTTCTGACTGAAGTTTTCCTAATTCCAAGTTCAGCCAATCTTTTCCACATGGTATTTGGACTTTTTCCTTTTATCAGCTTGTAGGTCGAACCATACCATCCAGATACAAACTTTGTGCTCAACGTTGCTTGCATAGTCTTCAGATGCATGGCACCTCAATACGAGAAGTTTTGCCTCTTTCCTTGTAAGTGTACCATTCTTAAACGAGGGGTGAGCACAACCCTAGCTAGCTCTGACCCTCGGTGGAAAATATGGTGTAAACAAGAACTAGACAGCGATTCTTCAGGTTAAAAATAAATTTCATAAAGCAACAAAATTTAGAGCGCCATTTATACACAAATATAATATAAACCAGTAACAGTTAAGTAGACTTTTAATAGAATCAATAACAATTATAACAAACAACCAGCATAAAAGAGCTGGAGGCTCAACTAGGCCCAGAATAAAGATTTGACAACAATAAAGAATTTGGAGGGCGCCTTAAGGAGTCTCGTGGAAATACTTATAAAACACATACAAAGATTCATCAGTAAGAAAAGATAAAATATCAACGCATGATGAATAAAATGATGAATAGTTATTGCGTACAGTTTGTTAATCGGAGGCCTTCGTTGAACCCTAATTTCTTAGGCAAAAGCCTATTATCGATAATTAAACACAAGCTGAAGTTTGATGCATGCACTTACGGGTTGATAAGAGGCACTATATGGCAATACCACGTGGTTCTTAGAAGCAACAAGCAAAAATGCCGAGATTTTGGATGCAACGTACATAAAGGCCGTGATTTAGGAAGATGCTGTTTGCATGAAGGCCAAGGTCTCTAAGGTGCCGGCAAGAAGGCCGTGGGCTTGGATACGGTCAAAGGCAACACGGAAGCGAAAGGCCACATAGGGCAGTAAGCCACAAAAAGGCAGGAATCCACAAATGTTGTGGTCTTGGAAGCCGCAGACCACAAGGAGCAGGCCTATTTACAAGAAATTAGAATACACAGAAAAACTGAAAAGGAAAACTCACCATATCTGGCAATCGGTCTATACGTGAATGAAGAAACGCAGCAGGCGTACTTCAAAATGAAGACGGGCACGCTCTTATCGGACGTCTAACGCTCTCAGAAAAACTCAAAGTTCCTACACTTCGCATCGCCCGAAAGGGGCGCGCGGTAAATAAAATTAGAGATGCGGCTGCATCGAGGAGCGGAATACGGATGAAATAGGGCGTTACATAAGTACTTCGTCAATATGCTATTAAAATTCGGAGTACATTCAGAATCGATCCTCTTAGCTTGCTTCCTGCAGCGAGCGCTTCTGCACTAGCACCACAAATAGAAAGCTTCTCAATTGTCGCTGCGTTCCAGCTGTTATCACGTTCAAATTTCTTTGGAACGATCACCTTTGGATTCTTACAAAAGCAATCCTTGCAATTAGTATGCAAACCAAACTCGTGGTCTACCACATTCAAGATATATGATTTCAAACAGTTTGTTCCTGAAAAAAACGCAATTGTGTACAGCGCTGATACCCCCTCTCGTGCATAACTGTGTTGCTATATGCGCTAGCGTAACGTCGGCAGTAGCCAACCACTCTTGGCGCATGAGGAACAGGTTTGGTGAAGAGTTAGTTTGCGAACGCTATTAATATAGTACGTTATAGTTACGTTTACTAAAGTTTCTAATTAAACGATGGTGTTTTAGTGAACATTTTTGGTCATTTCGACTCGGATAACGGATAGTATCCGTGACCAGTGCTAAGTGACGAGGCACACCAACGCATTGCATGCTAAAATACGACAGGCGCGCGCTTGTGACGTCACGAGCTTGGGTCGTCCGCTTGCAGCTGCTGGCTGGGAAATCGATAAACTACGTTCGCGTGAATGGTGCAAATAAATAACATTTGTTCACCGCGTGTGTGGTTTATGGGCATAACGTTCATAATGAATGCATTTATAATCTTTGCATAATAATAAATGAAGTGCGGAAATAAATGCATTTTCTGTTGACAAGTTCGCAGATTAACGTTTGTAATAAACTTTCCGCTTGTTTAATAAAGTAATTCAAGTTGCACGGTGCATAATCTGTAGACATGTTCGCAGATGAATGTGATAAACATTTTCTAGTAAACAATTTGGTGTTTGTCGCATAAACATTGTAAGTTTGTGAAGATACATTCGTGGTTGATGACAAACATTTTCTGGTGAATAATTCGGGTTGTCATAAATAAACATTCAAAGGAAACCTAAGCTCGTGGTTGCTGCGGCTAATTACGGTGGACTCGAGGCATAGAACTACTTCTTCGTCGGGGACTGCATCTTGGGGGACGTCATTGTCAAGGCTCCATCATCGAGGGACCTTCGTCGAAGCTACTACCGTGGGATTGCATATAAAAGAAGAGGAACAGCCGTTTTTATTCAGAGGCGTGGACAGCTCAACACATAAGCGGTTCGTCAATGGGTTCTTCCGTTGCAGCACTGTGAAAAGTCAGGTCAGGTGATATCGTTCTTAATCTATTCCATTGTTTATTTATCCCTATATCATTATGGCTCCTAAGGGTGATAATAGGTCTATCTCGGAATTAAATACTGCTAAAGAATGCTTGTTTGGCCAGCTTAATCGTTTTAAGGAGGTTATAATGAAACGCAATTAAATATCTTAAAACTTAAAATAGAAAGGGCTGAAGGGTGGCATAATGAATTTGTGAATTCGACAAACTTAGAACAAGAACTAATAGATTTTGAGAATAGTTTTGATCAGTTAATTTGTAAGGCTCGTGATTTATTACCTGTTCAGCGGGCAACAAGCACTCCTGTCGCTAAGGATGCTAGAATTTCCACAATGAATGAGACACACATTGAAGCAAGTATTAAGTTGCCCTCGTTAGAACTGCCTCATTTCTCTGGGGCTTATGTGGACTGAATTTCACGACAATTTTGATGGCATTATTAATAATAACAATTCCTTGTCATGGGCTCGGAAACTGCACTATTTAAAAAATGCTTTGCAGGGGGAAGCCAGTAAGGTTGTGCTTCGTTAAAAATATGTGATGCAAATTTTGATATAGCCATGTCATTGTTGAAAAAACGGTATGAAATGAAGAATCTCATTGTGAAAAGCCATTTGCGAGCCATTTTCGCTTTGCCAAATTTAAATAAGGAAGATTCTTCTAAGTTGCGGTTTATGTCTGATACAGTGACGAAGAGCATTAGGGGATTGAACTCTTTGGGTGTAAATACTGAAAATTGAGACGCTTTACTTATTTTCATTGTAGTTGAAAAATTGCACAATGTTTCTTGTTACCTGCATGGAATCAATTAACTGAATTTTTAAACAAACGTTGTGGGGTGTTGGAGGCCTTGTACCCAACGACTTCTACAGAAGATGTGAAGAAGAAGCCTAATAAACATTTTAATATGGTAGTTACGACAACAGGATGTGCAATTTGCTGCAACGACTATAGAGTGCAGGAGTGTCCTACTTGGTCGTCATTGGGACTAGAGGCAAGGAGGGATTTAATTAAGAAACACAAATTATGCTTTAGGTGTTTAATTGCATGGCATTGGAAGCACAGATGTCGACGTGATGCTTGCTCAAAGTGTAAGGGTTCTCACCATGTTATCATCCATCAAAACAAAGAATAGGAAGGCACCACAGCAAATAGAGCTGATATAGAACGATCTGTAGTCACCACGGCTGTAAAATCTAGAAACCATGGAGTGTTACTGTCAACTGCGTGCGTATTTGTTCAAAATGAGTTGGGTGAACGCATTAGATGTCGAGCTCTTCTAGACAATGGCGCTCAATCAAACTTCTTGAGCACTTACGTCTGTGAGAAGTTGAATTTAAAGAAAAGGGTATTAAATTCTACTGTATGTGGAATTAGTGGAACAGAGACTGCGATAAAGAGCCAAGTGACCGTTACTATAAGCTCTACCTGCGTAAAATTTGCATTAGATATAAACTGTTTGGTAATAGACAAAATTACGGACAGAATTCCGTTGAATTCGTTCTCTAACGAAGATATACCTATTCCGAAACATGTACAACTAGCCGATCCAGATTTTAATGTATCAAATGATATTGATATACTGTTGGGAGTTGATATTTTCTAGAAAATTCTGGGAGACCGAAAGATGGACTTAGGATCAGTGTTTTTGAGGCAAACAAGACTATGATGGACCTTAGCAGGAGCCATGATTCCAAGTTCGTCTACAAAAAACAAAACTATGGTAAATTTGGCTCTGCAGGAATGTTTGGTTAAATTCGGGCAAGTGGAACAGTGCATTGAAAGCGAACCATTGCCTAGAGAACAGCAAGCATGTGAATATCACTACGTGACAAACACATCTAGAGATGCTACAGGACGGTTTATAGTCAAAATTCCCTTGAAGGCAGAGCCCGCTGCTCTAGGAGAGTCATGTCACCAAGCGGAAGGACGGCTATTTAGCATAGAGAGGAGATTTCGTGCCGACAGCAATTATAAGGTTACATATGCTGAGTTTATGGCTGAATATCTCAAATTGGGTCAGATGCAAAAGGTGGATGAGCCTCCAGGCGATCGTTATTTTATGCCTCATCATGGAGTTATTAAAAAGGGAAGTACTTCCACACGGTTACGTACGATGTTTGATTCAATTCAAAAAACGGAACCTTACCTGCTAAAACAATTTGTTGCCAATCGCGTCGCGCAAATACAAAACTTCAATATCAGCAATGATTGGAGACATGTACCATCAGGTGATAACCCAGCGGATCTACTTTCTAGGAGAGTTCGTCCTAACAAGCTCGAAGATTCGGAATTATGGTGGCATGGACCTTCTTGGTTGCGTATGGAAGAAGCGGATTGGCCGACGCAATCAATTTCAGTGGACTCCAAAGACATGCTTGAGATGCGGGCAGCAAGAATCGTTGGAACACCTGTCACCAAAATTGAGCAAAACCTATTCCTGAACATATCGGGAATGGAAAGGATGCTACGGGCGGGAGCTCTTGCATTAAGGTGGTTGAATGTTGGATATCCAAATCTAGAATAGTGGGACCATTTATACCGTCCGAGCTGGAGAATGTACTCAAACAATTGATACTTGTAGAACAGTCCAAATATTTCAAAGCAGAAGTGCAGGATCTACAGAAAAAGAGATTGGTTGCTAAGCGAAGTTGTCTGTTTCGTTTAAGACCGTTCGCTGATGCCGAGGGAATTTTGCGAATTGGAAGTCTTCTGGAGCACGCCAAAATGGATTATGACTCCAGACATCAAACAATATTGCCTGCTGGAAATGAACTTTCAGGGCGCATAGCAGAGGCAGAACACGAAATACTGCTTCATTGTGGGCAACAGCTTTTGTCATCGTTGCGGCGGAAGTATTGGCCAATAAGGGATAGAATATTGATAAAAGGCATAATTAGTAAATGTATCTCATGTTTCAAGGTAGATCCAAAAGGTGTGACACCTGTGTTTGAAGTTCTGCCTGCTGAACATGTTTTGCCATCACCACCATTTTTCTATACCGGAGAACATTAGAGCGGGCCGTATTTAATAAGGGACGAACGCGGTAGAGGTTACAAAATTACTAAGGGTTACATATGCGTGTTTGTTTGTCTATCAACGAAAGCGGTTCACTTAGAACTCGTTTCGGATTTGACAACGGAGAGATTTATTGCGTGTTTGCGTAGATTTATTGCTAGAAGGGGCAAACCAAAGTCGATATCTACAGATAACGCGACAAATTTTGTAGGAAGCAACAATGAACTAAGGGAATTGGGTAAATTTTTGACGGAAAGGAATTCAAAAATTCATGATGTGTTGCTTGGGGGAGGAATAGATTGGCGCTTTATTCCCCCGAGATCTCCAAGTTTCGGTGGGATATGGGAAGCGATCGTAAAGTCGGTTAAGAATTATTTGAAGCGAGTGGCTGGCCAAGCCTTATTCGTTTTTGAGAAATTCTATACGCTGCTGACTCAAATTGAAGCAATTATTAATAGTAGACCCTTAACGCCATTAAGCAGTGGTCCTTTAGATCTCAATGCCTTAAGTCCTGGACATTTCCTAGTCGGCCGTCCTCTCACTTCCTTAATCGATGAAAACCTAAGTGATGTTGCAACAAATAGACTATCACGATTTCAACTAGTACAACAAATTGTGAAGAATTATTGGACCCGATGGTCCAAGGAATATTTGCACGAATTACAAGTCAGAGGTGATTGTACATCGCCTAACATCGAAGTGGGAACTTTGGTGATTCTAAAGGAAGACAATCTGCCTCCGTGTAAGTGGAAGACTGCACGTGTTACCGAAGTGTTTCCGGGTGTTGATGGTGTTATCAGAGTAATCAAGGTTAAAACGTGCTGTTCGAAACGTGTGCGTCTTACCGATCTGATTAGTTTAGTAACCTTTATGATTTAAAATCACTATTTGATTAACTTCTTAAATTTATGTAAGAAATGGATTTTTTGTATGTTTTTTTCTTTCACATAATGGTTTCATTTAAATTGATAAATTACTAAGGTTTCTTGTTTCGCTTTCAGACTAATGTATTGTTGGTTATTGTCATTATTGTGAGTTGTGTTACATTTCTTAGAAAATAATGCATTATCAATAATAATATTCTTTTGGTTAGAAACATGAGTGCAAATATCGTTTTTAAAAGGTTGGTAATGATCTCATATTGTAGTAATTTCGATCATTAGGCGGGAGTATGTTCCTGAAAAAACGCAATTGTGTACAGCGCTGATACCCCCTCTCGTGCATAACTGTGTTGCTATATGCGCTAGCGTAACGTCGGCAGTAGCCAACCACTCTTGGCACATAAGGGACAGGTTTGGTGAAGAGTTAGTTTGCGAACGCCATTAATATAGTACGTTGTAGTTACGTTTAATAAAGTTTCTAATTAAACGATGGTGTTTTAGTGAACACAGTTTGTTCCACAAACTCCAACGAAACTATTTTCTACATTATGCTGGACCACACATACAACGCATCTACCAATAATATATAATTTAGCCTCAACGATATTTTTTTCCACTTTGGATACATCGTTTGACCCAAAAAATATCTGAGTTCTGTGTTCATTCTTCGCAACACATGATTTCTACATTCGACTTTTTCTACAATCTTGTAATCATTTACGTTGTCACAATAAACCACCTTTATGCTGTTGTAGGCGCTGGAATCTCCGTCTCCTACAAATCCCTTGTATCTTGCATTATGCATTTCCATGATCTTCTGAAATCTCTCCACTATCTCACTAGGTACCATTGTAGATGAGCTTCCCGTCTAATTCTTATAGCAAACATGCTCTGGTACTTGCTTTGTACAGCTGCAAACAATGGTTTGCCAGTAAGACATCCAATCAGTACATCTGATCTAGACAATGATGTTCTGTGGTTTCGATAGCCTTTTTTTGCCCAAGAGCCATCTCCCTCAACTTCAGTCCATACTACCCCATCTAGGTTTTTTTGTCCAAAATCAAATGCTTTGTTACGTTCTCCAATTCCATTTTGTTGCAGAATTTTGCCGTTGGCATCCTTCACTTGCTTATGAAACTTTGAGTCATACTTCAAGTACGTATCCCAAGTCATCAAAGGAATAATCATTGCAGCCAGTGCGTGCCGAAGCACATTGTACTTATTACCAGTGCTGTATTCACACCAAACTGCAGCTTCATTAATCGGAAGCGTACAGCTTTCTACATCATTGTGCCCAATCTTGAATTCATCATCACATGTCTCACACTGGATCTTCAAGGTAGTACTTAGACTCTTCCGATACTTTTTTACTACGTGCAACCTTAGGCTGTTGCAGGCATTTCCATGTCCTGCTCCTGCGTTCAGCAAATCCGTGATACATTTCACTGTAATCACTCTACACCCCGTCGGGGCCTCGTTTGTCTTCCCAGTACTATAAGCCGTTCACGACCTTTTTGGGGCAGAGTTGGCTATGATTTTTTCTTTTCATGTTGGACTAACTGATTCGATGATGTCGCGGATGCATTTTTTTTCTTTCAGTGTCTGTTCGACATTTTCTTGCCACCACATTGCAACATTTAGTATTTTAATATTCGTAAAAAATTAATGATTTATCAAATGTCTAAAAATAATTTTAATTTCCGTCAAAGGAAAAGTCAAATGTCCAAAATAATTTTGTTACAACAAAAAATTTCTATTAAACCATGCCACTCCCAATTTAAAAAGGACAGACCAAATTTAAAGAACGCGAGTCGATGTGGAGACTAGAGAATATCCGGCAACAATGTACCTTTTCAGAAAATATAACCTTAAACTGAAAACAACCTAACCTAACACAAAAAGTGTCAATTTCCATGAGGGAGTTTAGTTGCAACAGAGGTTCTGCCAACAAAATTACTAGATGGTCATAGCCTCACCTGACCCATAAAGATCGTGAACGGCTTATACTCTTAGCCGTTTCCCCATCGGGGACCTCGTCTACTTCCATTGGAACTTGTTCCTCAATACGTTCTGTACCATTGGCCATTTCCAACCTTCGCCGAACCATTAGCCTAGCAGTCTCAACTGGCTTCTTTTTCCTTCACATTGTCGCCCAAGGCGTACCAAGAACTGGAGGCTTCGCCTCGGGTTATTTCTGGGCAACGCACTTTCGGGTTGTTATTTGTCGATATTATTGGGGGTGATTATCACTGCCCTTGGTAAATTATAGTTGATAAGTAAGGCAATGTGCGACGCGAGCAAGAAATTCCCATAGAAAACTGAAAAAAAAGCATAAAATATTGACACATTCTGCTCAAACTCTGATTTTTGGGATATCCTGATCACGTAAGTAGTATACATTTTTGAGCAGTATAATGTTGCCAACAATTTAACGTTGAGAAATCATTAAAAAGTTTGTTGAGTTTTTTTTCAAAGAATCGAGAAGTGCGTAAAAATTGGTACACTTTTCAACATTTTATTTCAGTAACTTTGGAAACAAAAAATTACAATGTATCAATGTCAAATTGGAGTATAATGCCTCTTCCTCCAATTGAATTTAACACATTTGCTCAATCCATTTTTAAGCCGACAAGATTACTAGTTTTAACGTTTCGGGGATGGGATTTCGAGTAGTGATCGAGAGATGTCTTAAAACTGCATGAAGACGCGCGATTGGACTTGGTATTTAGTTTTGGTTTGCGGCAACGTTTATGTCCCACTATCTGTAGTGGAATAAAGCAGGATACCAATATTACAGTTACTCAGTACGCTTACAAGTGGTCTACACGCATAGCCTAAACACCCGTACTTATGAAATTTTAAAATCGACAAGATTACCCAGTAATACTAATAGTTGCAATAATTAATGGAAGGGCATTTTACTAAATTATTGAACTAAACAATAGATATCATTTTATAGACATATACATGCCATTACGCAATTTTCGTACTTCGCATATTTAATGCAGAATATGAAATACTTGTATATTTATTAGAAAAGATGAATAAAATGCATAAACGTATAGCAATACTGGTAATGTTTACATTTTAGTTTATACATAATGACAGGAAATGATCATATTTTACAAACAAAGGACCTTTTTGAAGTAATTATTGCGTTCCTGGAAGGTACTGTGCCTCAAATGCTAGTTCCCATTAAATATAGACAGTGTAGTGATTGACAAGGTTGTGTGCACCTGCATATGAGGATTAAGCTTATTTTAGAGGTTCCTATTTCTCGGAGTAAGAAGACTATGACTAATTTTGTAATTTATATAATGATACATTTGCTACAAAACCGAATCTCTCTCTTGCCGTGTGGAATTGCCTAAAATTTCCTTTAACTGTTCTCTTCTGAAAAACAATAATGTAACATGGCACCAGCGGATTCAAATTCTACTAAACCTTACCGTTTTCTATTGAAACACTTTAACGTTGACAAACTTCTACTTTTTCATAATACAGATGGTGCTCTTCTTTTATCGTTATTATCACTTCGCTTATAGTTTCCCATGGTAAAACCGCATGAAAACACTTGCTTACCAAGTAATCGGCAAATAATGCTGAATGCTGCTCTGTACGCAGCAGTAGGCGTACAATTAGCCAACAATTTCCTGTGGACGATGCAGGGACGTTATTCTATTTGTAACGGGTAATGGTGTGATCCTGGATTCTTAAAGCGTTGTTCAAGTGAGCAAATGCAATGAAGATTCGCGTTTTCTTGTAAGAGATAGATGAAATGCAAGAAAAATAAAAAACGAAATTACAGAAAAACCGAAAGAAATTATCTAATTTTCATTGCACTATTGTGCGTACAACTAACTGAAGAATAGAGGATGCTAAAAAAAACCTTAAATTCCTTAAATATATACTGTTTTTATTGATTTTTTTTTACATTAATCCTAATTTTGAAGAAATTGTTGAGCCATATTTTTTTTAAATGAATTTCCGACAAAGTATTTTTCATAAGCTTTACAACACAATAAAAATCTTAATTCTACGTTTACTGGTTCTAACGTATATCACTTTTTACGAAAAGCAGTGGTTTACTCAAATTCATCTCTTTCTAACTAACATAGACCTATAAAAGAAAAGAAATAATCCAACTGACTGCGTAAAGTATGTACGTGTGGGGGCTTTACTGTGGAATTAAGTCGTGTTCAATTTATAGCAAAATCATGACAGTAATCAGGTAAATCGTTCCTTGCACTGTCTAGTTTGCCCATAATCGAGGGAGACGGCTTATCCAGTTAGAGGGTTTCCTACAACATCTTCAGATGCTACAGGAACTAAATTCGGTGTGTTCGAGGCTAGTGATAGACTTCGGAGATTTCACCATGAAATATCTCCTAGGCGATAAGACATGCGGTCAGTCTTCAAACTACGGCTTTCTGGTGCAATGTTGATGTAAGTTTTATTCACATAAAATTATTTCGTGATAGAGTTAAGCAAAATATAGTTCATAGTAAAATAGGACCTAAAACGTTTCTTGGGCACTTTAATGATAAATTAGTTCTTATGGATGGGTTCGTTTAGTCTTAGTACATATTGGTTAATCTTGTATTGAAATTCTAAAGCAATTAATTGCTTTGAATGACTTCAAGGATCTGCAGTAGTAGCGAGTGAGTATTTATAGCAGTACCGGGTCCCTTATACTGTTACACAGCACTATTCAGCAAAATCAATCTACAACGTGTGAATGCTGCGACGTTTGTTATTAAGTCATTTCTTGTCCATTTTTAACAATTAGGTCATCATACATTACTTTCTTATCAGGTATTTCTGAATATTTCATAAGATTTAAAAAAATATATACAGAAATAGGTACATTAAATTTAACCAGTAACAAAACTCGTCGAGAGCTGCACTATTTCTCAGTAGCTTTTCTTTAAATCTCATATTTATTTAGCCTTTTTACCACCCCCATAAAATAACAAGTTGTCTGGACGATGGATAGGACGACTTAAATTCGTGCGACTTCCTTTTGTGGGGATACATGAAGGACTTGGTGTACCCGGATCCAATTGACACGATCGAAGTTTTGCGGCAACGGGTGGAAAATGCAGCTACAACGATTCGCAACAACAGACAGATGTTAGAGCAGTGGGTGAATCATTTCGTCGACGTATTCAGTGTTGTATTGACAACAACGGAGGCCACGTCGAACATTTACTGTAATTAATTCGTTTAATAAAATAGTAAATAAAAAAATTACGAGTTTTGTTACCGGTTAAATTTAATGTACTTATTTCTGGGACGCCCTGTATATAGTATATATGTAAAAGCTAATTTCATCAATAAATAAATATTAGTCATTTACCATCTACAAGCGTATGCCTTCCAAGCCATAATTACTTGGTCTGATAGGCTGGCAACTGGCGATCTCCTGTTATTAATATCCATTATGAATACTTTCATACTTTCAATATGTGATATTTTATTCTTTTTTTGTTTAGCAAATGACTAATTACGTTAATGTTGCTCATTTAAATGCACGTTCTCTCAAAAACAATTTTACAGAGATTAGGGAGCTGCTTCTATCGTCCAATTATGATGTTGTGGGAGTGACTGAGACATGGTTGTCACCCAGTGATTCTGATGATCTCATACACATTCCGGGCTTTCTGGTTGTTCGAGGAGATAGGGCTACCACAACCTGGGGCGGAGGGGTATGTGTTTATATTAAAAATAATATCAATTATTCAGTTGTTTCAATCTCAAAAAATTCTGCAGCCATCGAACAACTTTGGATCAAACTAATGTTTAAAAATACAATTTTGATATTTGGTACAGTTTATAGAAGACACGAGTATTCTTATGCAGAATTTCTTGATTCACTGGAGGACTCAATTTCTCTGACTACACCCATTTCAAATGAAATTATATGTGTAGGAGACTTTAATATAGATGCGTTAAATATTTGTAACCCTGCTACAATAAAATTATTTTCTATGTTGGATGCTTTGGGATACAAGCAAATAATTGATAAACCTACGCGTATTACTAAAGGGATCAAATATAATGTACACCAAATTAAACCATACATCCCTAGTGCTGTCCACCAAAAAATTTAATGAACATCAAAAAATCTTAATGCAACCCAAATGATTATACTTCAGAAAATGAGAACAGCACCACTAAAATAGCTATGTGGCGTGCTGTTTTACTATTGCTTACATTTTAAATTCTATATGTCTACCGATTTTACTAAATGTTCACCAAATTTAGAACGCTCAAGTTACGCACCCGCGCTGTACATAATAAATATGCGCGTTATCCATTTATATTTAGTCTTTCTCGAAAAACTACTTGTGCGTCAAATAATTATTATTCTGTTACTCCAAAAATGAAATAAGCTCGCGCATCTCTCCTTGTCGCTTCCAGACAAACTTCTTGAAGGCCTCAGCTTCCAGCCGCACACTGTGCTTGGTAGCTTTTACAGCGAGTGTAACCAGTGTATTGCCGTACGAAAAGACTTAATAAGTTTCATTTTTATTTTTGTTTTGTGAATTTTGTGTTAGATTTTTATATACAGTGTGTTTCACTTTTCATGGGAACGATCATGTATCACACAAAGTACCCAACCAATTTTGTTCAAATTTGCAAGGAATGTATATACCCTTAGTGCCACCCAGGACACAAGGACACATAAGAATGGGTCCATAGGCGTCCGTCTTAGGACGAAAAAAGGGACTATTTTTTCACAAAGTAATATTAGCGATTCTTTTTCGGCCAAATTTTTTAACATAATCTTAATCCGCGCCTTTGAAAACCCTTGTGGCCAAATTTTCATGCAAAAATTCCTATGCGTTAGAAATATATTAAAACGCAAACTTGAAAAATACTGTTCATTTATTTCGTCATTTTTCGAATAATAGCTGTGTTTTAAACATTACTTTAACTGTTTTCGTTTTCTAAAGTGTGGCTATAGCAAACACATAAAAATTTTTTATTGTTGTTAAATAATTTACTTGGAATTAGAATAAGAATTCTGCAGACTTATTTCTATGTCGCCATTTATAAACAAGACCTAATAAAACATGATACATTTTTCTTATAAGTGATATTTAGGCTTAGGCAAGAATTATAAATCTGGGTATACTTTTGAAATTGAATGTGTTATAAAATATAGTAAACATTGTGTATTTCTGCTAAACAAATAGTTTTTTAAACTGCTAAATAATATAAGACACTGACGAAAATTAAATATCTGGGTATCATGTTAGAATTAAATGCGGCATAAAATTTGGTGAACATTTAGCATTTTTAGCCAACGAAAGTTATTTTTAGGAACAAATAGTATAAGAGACTAGCATGATGTCAATATTTGGTTGTCGCTCTAAGATTATGCATTTTATTAATTTTGGTGAGCATTTAGTATTTTTGGGAAACAAAAGTATTTTTTTGTACGAAAAGATTGGGTAAATTTGGTAGACTGTTAAATACCACCCATTACTAAATCTACTTCAACAATGATTGATCTAATTCTGGTGAATATGGAAACAAATGTTAGCGATTTTGGTGTAATAAATGTGCATGGTTTATCAGATCATTGTTTGACTTACGCTAAATATCCCATAGATGAAAAACTTTATAAAAAATCAATTTTGTATACCTATAGAGATTTTAGCCAATTTAATTACGCAATTTTTAACGCTGAACTTCAATCTTTACCACTAAGTACAATATACGATTTACATAATGTAAATGATAAAGTTAATTTTTTAAATAGCAATATTGTAAATTTATTTAATCAACACACAACAGTTAAAACAATAAAAATATCAAAACCAAAAGCTCCGTGGTTGACTGATAACATTAAATTGATGATATCACTTCGCAATAAAGCTCTTCAAAAATTCAAAAAAACAAAAAAGCCTGCACATTGGGAATATTACAAATCTCTTCGCAATTACACCAATTTTGCTGTCAAACAGGAAAAAAAAGCGTACATAAATTATCAAATATATGTAAACGGCCCTCAGTCGTTGTGGAAAGAACTTAAAACAGCACATATTTATTTCAAAGCTGACAATTTTGCTATTCCTCCTGATCTCAGCGATGTAAATGAAATAAACAATGCATTTCTGAATACTGCTAAACCAAAAACCTCTAATAATTATTGTGATATTTTGCGCTTTTACAATAACAACTTATTTAAAGATTTCATGTCTAAATTTACTTTTACTCCTATTTCCAATGAAGATATTACAAAAATTATTGCTTCTATAAAGACAAATGCAGTTGGATCTGACAATATAAGTAAAAACATGTTAAACCTATGCTGTCCGTATTTAATTCCCTATATAACTAACATAGTAAATTGCAGTATTGACCAATCTTTATTTCCGGAAGCATGGAAAACAGCTCAAGTTGTTCCATTGCCAAAAATTAGACAACCTCGTGATTATAAAGACTTAAGACCTATTAGTATATTACCTTGTTTGTCTAAAGTGCTTGAAAAAGTAATGGCAGCACAAATACGTCAGCATGTGGAACAACACTCCATTCTGCCGGAAACACAGTCAGGTTTTAGGCCCGGATATAGTTGTGTAACTTCACTACTTAGTATAACTGATGATATATGTACTGCTATTGACAACAATGAATTATCAATTATTTTAATGCTCGATTATTCCAAAGCATTCGATACAATCAAGCATGATATTTTGATTTCAATATTGCATCACATTGGGTTTAGTATTTCAGCAATACAGTTTATTGAGAGTTATCTTACAGATAGAACTCAGGCTGTTATTCTAAATAATTACAAATCAAATTTATTACCAGTCACACTTGGAGTCCCCCAGGGATCAATACTTGGTCCTCTTCTATATATAATATATACTTTTAATTTAAAACTTCTCTTGACCACTGTGCATTTCATATGTATGCTGACGACAACGCAGTTGCAATATAATTTTAGACCCAGAAAATGTTGACAAAGCTAATACAGAAATTAATTCAGACATAAACAATCTAGTTAACTCTCCGAGAAGCATGGCTTAATGATTATCCAAATAAATGTTATGTTATGCTATTCGGACGAGTAAAAGCAAGAGAGGCTATTCGAGATAATATTATAATAAAAATTCAAGAAGCAATACTACCAATCAAAGATAATGTAAAAAACCTTGGACTTACCCTTTGACCAAAACATGCGATTTAAAAAAACATATTCTAACATCCTTCAAAAAGCATATCTTAATTTAAAAAATTATTTTTCAAAACAGATTTTCTTTAAGCCCCAATGGTAAAAACTATATTATGCGAATCTATGGTTTTGTGGCAGTTTAAATTATTGTGATTGTGTGTACGGGCCTTGCTTGGATAGTACAGATATCAGGAGAATTCAGATTATGCAGAATTCTTGTTTGAGGTTATATTTGGTATGACGAAAATATGAACACATATCTCACAAGTTGCAAGAAATTAAGTGGGTTGAACATGGCTAATCGAAGAAAACTTCATTCGGCATGTTTATACATAAAATAATTATTAACAAGTCACCTTCTTATTTATTTAATAAAATTAGTTTCAGATCTCATCTACACAATTTAAATATACGTTATAAAGATTCATAAATACTCCAATTCATCGAACTGCTCTATTTGAAAGATGTTTCTCTTATAATGTAGGTAATATATATAATCCTCTACCACACTTTCTTAAATCTTTAACAAAAATGAATTTAAAAAACATCTCCATCAGATATTGTTAGACCTTCAAAACAATTAAGGCTAATTACACAAATAATATAATTGGTTTTAGCTGTAAGCTGCTTAGTTTTTGTACAGTCTGCACTGGTAACTTAGATATAATATGTAATAGACTTAGGTTTAACAGGTAAGTGGAAGAGCAGAGATTTACATCTCGGAAGTAAATCTTCTGAACTTCGCCTTATTGGCATAGTTATTAGTTTTTTTAGATTATATTTAATTTTTATATGTTTTAATACGGAACAAATATGTCACACTAATAATGTTATTTTTTGAAAGTGTAAATCTAAATATTTTTTGTGTGTGTAATATATTTTTTTTTTCATTATTGATATTTGATTTTTCTTTTTTTGTGCCAATAAAAGGACATTATTAGTATTATTATTATTATTATTATTATTATTATTATTATTATTATTATTATAAGTCACTGCTAACCCATATCAGTGCAGGGCCAACAGTTGAGATTCAATTGTTGGCATTTTGGTTAATGTACTTTATGTTAAGTGCATTTTTTATTTAGTATCTCTGTGTATAAAAGAGAAGTAGTGTAATTAATTTAGCGATGGAAATCTTATTTCGAATAAAATAAGCGAAACTTAATCAATATTGATATCTGTAAAATCAAGGTCATTTACTTACCCCGCGAATTTCTGAAAATTGGATTCAAAGTACGTGAAACTGTACTGTGCTTTACAAATTAAAATTATACAGTAAATATGAAGATAATTGAGATAATATTTATAACATTACATAAAGTCTATTGCAGCTCTGATGACAAGAAACGGTTTCAAACCGTGTTAAGTATTTCCGCCTGCTTGTTGTACACAAAACGACCAGATTTTTGTTTGAAAAACTCCAAACAGCTTTACAACAGCATCTGCATGCAGCCAAGGTCATTCACAAATACCTCCGGAGATGATGCTCCAAACGCAAACTAGGCTCTCCTGGTGTTGTTCTGATTACCGAAACCATTAAAGCTTCGGCTGGTGTTTGTAGTAGAATGTTCTATCAAGCAGCCGGAGTCGTTGCGTAATTTTGTTCCATGAAATTTTATCCATAGGTAACGCTAAAGCCCCAGACAGAAGCCAGCTTATTGAAATTACGTTATTACAATTTGAATAGAAGAAAATACGTCCACCCTGTATAATTATAGGTGAATCAGCCAATACGACAAGGAAATTGTGTTCTTAAACCCGTCCTAAGAGTAGACAAGAGTCCCAAAAATGTGTCCAATTCCTTATCCTGTATACCAGCAAAGCTTGTTAGCTATATATATCTATTAATTCCTTTACCTACCTTTAGGTCATCGCTATATCTCTTAGCTAACAATCGATCACTATAAAAGTATATTTGAGGCCCGTCTCTAGCATCAGTGAAGACGTCGCGGATTCTAGTTTATGATGTTATAAATGGCGCCAACAAGTTAAACTCAAATATACTGATATAAGCCAAGAAACTTGTAACTTCACTTTCTATCAACTAATAACAATACGATTATTGAACTCCCTATCAAAATGAAAGAAAGCAATACTTGTAGCTGGTTTTATTAATACTCGAACATTACTACCATCGATCAGACAATTAGCATCTTTACTATTACTACCTCACGCAGGGTACCCCAAATAGTTTAACTTAAACCGCTCGTAAGTCTAATGGTTACACAGTTTTTATATGCAAAAATATCATCAGATTCTAGCTAATACACTTATCTTTGTGCCGATATACTCGCAGACATTTAATACGTCCCGTTACTCCTATCACATGTCAGCTTGACAGGTTCCAACCTCGGCTGTCATTCGCTATACCTCGACCCCCAATACTGCGGTAGATTAGCTTTCCAAGGTTTTCCGCCTAATAGTTGTTGCTATAAATCGAATTTCCAGTTAACAAAAGGCAAATTCCACATTAAACTACATACCCTGTTCACAGGCAATAAACTTCGCAATCGTTGTATTCGTGTTTCCCAGATCGCTTCACAGCTTGAATATAAATATTCATTGGAAAAATGACATCTGCTTAAAGATCTCCCTACAGGAACGGCTGGCCAGTAACACAATTCTTTACTATCACCAAACCATAATAAATGGCGAGATTGTCATTTACACCCCACGAAAACTCTTGCCTTTTTTAAAAGCTGATATACAAATTTTCTCTCAAACAAAAACCAACCTTCTTTTTATATCTCCTCTAGCAACGAACAAAGCCAATCTGATATTAATTTTATCGCGTCACTCTCACTAGATTCCTCATTCAACACTAGTATTAATATCAAATGCTTTTGACACGTAACAAGCTTCCTCACATAATATTTTATTTCTTCCTTTTAATATAGGCTGAGAGCCTGTTATTGCCACACATTGAGTGCGGTGTTTTAAGCCATCTTAAGCCGCGGCCGGGGTAGGTGGCTAGCCTAACCCATTGAATTAGGTAGGAAGGCCCTCACAGGGGCTACCACCACCAAATATGTTCGTATCATAGACGGAGAGCGTTGGATGTTTCCAATGTACGGGTGTGGGGGTTCGAATCCACTACCTGCCGACTGCTGGCGCAAGCACTCTACCAGCTCTCATAATATTTTACAAAATTTGAAACTACGAGATAAACTTGGAGAACAAATACACAAAACCCTGAAGCACAAAGGACGCTACATTTTTTGCCAAACAACTGAAAAACAAAATCCTTGTTATCAAATAGCTGTTTCGGCAATCGGTAAAACAGGTTGCATCCTAAACGCTGTTACTAATCCTAACTGTAACATAATAAACTCTAGACTGTATTGAGAATGGACGTTAGTAATTAATACTATTTTATCTGGCCTAGTGCCGAACGGTGTGACAGGTTCTTCCAGAAAAAGGGCTGGACATGAATCGTATACACGACTGTTTTTACTTGCCACAGTTCTCAGGTTTCCATGGTCTAAATAGCCTTTTATAAGTTTACCTGTAAAAGCGGAAATTTTGGTGAAGGCAGATCTTAACAGACCTCGGTAGCGGATAGATCGCTTCCGAGACGAATAATTTGTAAATAAACATATTTTAAGCTACTGAAGTCTTCAGTTTCTCAAGTAGAGCTTTAATGAGTGTACAGCGTAGTCTGGGTCGAATTGAAACCCCCGACATCAGACGTATCGCGACAACGCTAATACTGCATTTACACAACTACCGTATTCCAATCAAGGAGCTTGTACGAGGAGTCTCTCCATGTTGTCTTACTTTCGAAGAATATATTTTTAGGAAAGAAAAGAATCATGAATAATACAGGAGATGTTAATGCTATCTACTATCCTCGAGATTTAAAACATCGGTCTCCAAATCCAAAACGTTCCCTCGGTATTTGTTTGCTTGTTTAACTGTGCAAATCGTAGCACTGTAAAAGGGATGGGAAATACGAGCGTATAATTTAATCGTTTTTTAGTGTTGGTGATGAAATTATCTCGTCAGACTATTCTTTATTGTTCCAAAGCTGCTTTTTCTATTTGTATTCGTGTTCTCTTCTACTTTACGCAGCTGGTTTCTTTGATAAATGTGCTTAAGAGCTGGTTGATTATACAATTTTTATTTTATTTAAGTAGTGCAACAGACTATAATAGCAGCTAAGTAAAAAACGATTTCCGGGATTGGACCATGTCATTATTGAGGTTGAAGAACTCAACGTTTTGTCCACTTTCGTAACGGGCTTCACCCGCTTCAACACGTTGAGTTTCGCCTCTGACGTGGTTTACACGTTGAATTACCGTGCTCTTCTATCCCTTCCCTTAAAAAGTTTCGCCTCTGGCGTGGTTGACACATTGAGCTACCGTGCTCTCTTGCTTTTCTCTCCGGATGTAGCCCATTACGAAACTGGGCGAAACGTTGAGCTCTTCGACCTCAATAATGACACGGTCGAATCCCGGAAGTCGTTTTTTTAATTAATGACAATGGCCGTGAAAGCCTCTGAAATTATAATAGCAGCTAATATAATCGGTGTTGCGTGTTTATCTTTGGAGGTGATGAGATGTCATTAGCTACAGAAAGTATTATTGTACTACTATAACACCTAGTGTCGATCAAAATATAATAATTTTAGCCCTGGTAAGCGTGCCATCACTAACAGGTGCTCAATAAGTAGATTAGAATTGATTATAGTGATTGTAAACTTCTATAGGAGTGCGTTGAGAACCATTTAGCCATATAAAACTGCTATATAATTTTTTTTGCATCCACAAAATTCAAATTTAGTAGTTTAGTATTCAGGTACATTAAAACGTCTTAAAAACACGTTTTGTAGTAAATATTAACTACAGAAAGCATTATTGTACTCCTATAATACCTAGCGTCGGTCAAAATATAATAATTTTAGCCCTGGTAAGCGTGCCATCACTAAGAGGTGCTCAATAAGTGGCTTAAAATTGATTGTAGTGACTGTAGACGCTGTACGAGCATATTGGTAACTCTTTTAACCATATAAAACTACTAGGTATATTATATTTTTCTGCATTCAAAAAATTCCAGTACAATAGGTTAGAATTCAGGTACGTTATAACGTCTGAAAAACACGTTTTGCAGTAAATATTAACTACAGAAAGTATTAGTGTACTACTATAGTAATACCTAGTGTCGCTCAAAATATAATGGTTTTAGCTTTGGTAAACGTGCCGTCACTAGCAGCTGCTCAATAAATGGCTTAGAATTGATTGTAGTGGTTGTAGACCATGTAGGAGTGCATTGGGAACTCATTTAGCCATATAAAACTACTATATTAGTCCCTGCGGTTGTTATTGTTACAACGCATGTACCCCCATTTTAATCCTTTAAGACATATCTGTAGCCAAAGATCACTTAACTGCGGAGATGCTGCTTTGCTTAGGATCACTAAATTTCTGTATTGTTACAAAAATAGAAGGCAAGAAAAGATAGAAATCGAATTAACTGGATGGACACTGCACGGCATGTCTTCGATTCTAACTCTTAAAGTAACTACAACGTATTTAAGAATATGTTACTTGCTAATATCTCTGATCATATTAACCAGCCTCAACTCACTATATGTTATGTACCATAACGATAGCCAGGAAATAAGATTTATGCATTTGATTATTGTATTAAACAATCTCGTAGTGGGAATAGCCACAACAGAATAGTTAATGATAAGTTACCTCTATAATATTATCTTCAAAGCTTGCCTTCGTCATCTAATGGATGTTGTTGAGTATGCACCTCAGCTACTAACAGACTATGTTCTTCTAAAAAACAAAACTTCAAAGTTGTTCCAAGGAATACTTACTTAAAAAGATCACGGAGCATGTATGTTGCGTTAATATATATCTATCGGCAATTGAACTTAATTATTTCTCCTCGAATATATTCTGGTGCATGGCGACAATTATTGTAATGATAATACTTCTTCATTTTAGTACTTGCTTAGAAAAGTTCACAAGGCCCTTGTTTTGTTGTCATAGTAAGAGCTTATAGAGGTGCCATGGCATCGATAGTTTATTTGTCAGTTACTGAAGGAGTAAATATAGTGGCCAGATTAATGTTAAAGTGAAAGATTACAACATTTTCTGAATGTTTCATAGAATAATGTATTGACGATTCTGCTGCAAATGTTTTTTAGTAAACTAAATTTCAAAATTTCTGTTTGCTATTACTTGCTAGAGTTACAATTGGTTGTAGGCGATGTGCTATTCGCTCAATAAATAACGGGTTTGTGGGGTGGTTGTAATATCGTGTAGGTCTGATGTTTTTAACGAGCGCCACTGGATTTAAACCGCGAAGGAAGAGGTGGGTACTTGATTTTCTTCAGTTTGGGTGCGCGAAGTAAGATTGCTTTGTTGGAGCATCTTTACGGCCCTCGTGGAAAACTACGTCTTCTGTCGGATAGCAGCCGCTTTCTACGCATTCTATTTGCCATCTTGGATTCAGTAAGCGTTCCATTGAATCCTGACTACAGTCAACCCAGAGGCCAGCAATCGCAGCCAGACCGGTGCTGTCTAAATCTTTTGACCGACTTCGTGGCCCAACTGCTGCTTGGATTCAACTTTCGAGATGGAATCCCGAATCCCTGCCTTCCGTTTGACACCATCTATTACTACATTACAGCTAAGTACATGCATGCCATTGTGTAATCTGCATATGCATTATAACCACATTTGATTAAATTTAAGAACCGCCCACCGCATCGGTTTAAATGGGTGTGCTTATCGCTATTTGGTCCTGGAGTGATAGTGCAATCAGTCCTTCATAGTTACTGCTCTTTAGCTTATGACTTGCCGTGACGTCATGTTTAGAAATAATCCATTGATTGTAATATGTACAGATATCAGCTGGCCCGAACTGAACTGTAATCATATTTTGTGCGTTTTACATAGCAGTCTTACATTTTGTTTAATTTAGTGTAAAACGAAATGCAGTACGCGGTTACAGGAATATAAAATTCCAAGAACCTGGAGGCAAGGTAAATCGACTGCGAATATAAAACACGACCATTGTTATGGTCTCTTTCTGGTTGGAGTTATTCTCCAGTATATGACAGGCCGTTAAACACACTAATAAACACCCTTTACAACCATCCTATGTGAGTTAACTGCGTTCAACTTTAAATACAATACAGGCGCAGTAAACAGGTGTTCGCCCGTAACGAAGTGTAAAGGATAAATATTAGAATAATATATTTTTAAAAGATAAATGTCTAGTAATTAAAAGAAGTATTCATCTCTTTAATGTAAATATATCTTCTCATTTTTGGTGTACCACATTGATCAGTAAGGTCACCAGGCTTGGAGAATTTATCAAGCGTCTCAAACTGTCCCAATTGCTCGATGTCAGTCGTCGAGAGTTGTTACTCTTGTTTCGGTTATTTACCAGCAGGCAGAACTAATTCTTTGATTATAGTTATTTGAAATGTTTCAGTAATTCCTCACTTGAATTTGCAAAAAATGTGGTGTTCTTAGCGCACGTTATTAATATTAAAGTTGGCACTGTTTGCTCGACCGTTCTATTTCTCAAGTCTTTCTCATAGTGAATAGTAAGGGGAATAGCTGGCAACCATCATCTCGTGGTGTTTTGAAGCGCTGATCCGTTTTCTGATTCTACTGAAGGACGTTCTTTGTCTTCACTTGCACACTAGTGCGACTAAAAAAAGGCATACACACTTCCTTCAGAATCTGCTAGTTTCGTGGCATACTTTCAAATAATATCTGGTAATCTACAAAACACAATGAAATTGCCTCCACATTTTTATAAACTGGCTGAGACTGAATATTTTCTTTCGGTAGGTAAGCTAGGTTGTTACTGACTCTGCTCTGTTTTGCTTAACTTGAAGTAGTTCGAAACTTGGCTAAATAGAATTCAATATACTCCCAAAAGGTCGCCAGTACATGTCGCGCAAGATGGTTGCCATTTCTTTTGGTTCCCAGAACATAGTAACTGTTTTCTCACGCTCTTTTATATTAACGTGGCAACGCTAATTGCTGGTATAGAGCACCCCTGCAATTATGTCGTCTGACGCGCTGTACTGCTGCTGCGTTAAGAAAAAAAATACATTGCGCTGTAGCTGATTCGAAAACCTGATAAGGAAATGCATCATCGAACATAGAAGTTCTTCATCGAAATTCGGCTTAGACCGCGTAGTATTATATATGAACACCCAGCATTTTCTGGCTTAATGCGCTTGCACCTTGTGAAGTCGAGAAAAACTCCGCGCGATGGTCATGCTCTTTGGTGTCTCGTGTTGTTGAGTATCTTGAGAACGAAAATACTTAGACAGATTTGGCCGATTTGCTGTTTGTGCATCCATATTCACTAACGTTTCGCAAGATCTTGCAGCTTGCATCATCAGAGTGAAAGTCGTGCGTTGTTGGGAAAAGTTTGTTTATAATGGATGTTACCAAATTTTTATGGGCCTTAAGTATACAGCTCTCATAATTATTGACATGCAACGCTCATTATCCAGATATACAACACATAGAACAGTTTCAAATCGAATTTGGAGTGAACTAAACTGAGGAGATAGAATCGGTTACAAATTAAAGTGTAAAATAGATAGCACTTAGGCGTTGTATAGTATAATTGCACAGTTAGAGCTTGCAATGTATGTAGTACTCTCAATATAAATCCCAACATTTTGTTGGCCATTTTGTAAATTCAGTCAATATAAACATAAAATAACGTTTTTGAATCTAATACTATCCCTAGATCTCTAACTGGGTAAATTTTTAATAGTTTGTTTCCCAAACTTTCATTAATGCTACTGGTGAATGTTATCTTGTGACATTTAGATAGATTGAAAAACAATGTATTATATTTACACTACTCTATAAGAATCTTAAATACTGTTATAGATATTAACGATACAAGTTTGATTATGAGCACGAAATCAGTTTTATTGCCAAAGAGAGGCGGAGAGCCGAGTTTTGCGGCAATCAAACGAGTTTCGTTAAGAGCCATCATCGAACTTTTACTGTTCAATATTTTATCTGCATCAATAAATTCTTGTTTACTATATTTTGTTATATAAAAAGAGTGCGGTAATGAAGCTCTTAACGACACTAATATTAATTTGATTAAATAGGTTTTAAAAATTTACCGTCTGCACCTTAACAATACATCATTGTGGTTAAAACATTCATTAACAGCATTAACGTATAGAATAAATAACACCGGACCTAAATTATAACCCTGAGAGGCTTCTGATGTGTTAATTTTCTTAAATAATATAGCTGCATGCGAACGCGAATTTAAACCCGGTCTCTCAAGGATCGGGCCATCGAGGAGCTTTCTCGACTTGGTGATGCTTGGCTGTATTTTAGAGAACGGACTTATTGTTCACACTTTTCAACTCGTTTACGGCATTACTCTGTGTCTTTTGGACCAATTTTTGAGTGTAAAGCTGACCTATGTGTACATTATTACTTTTATGTATTTCTCAGTTAATGCAAGAATTAGAAAAAAATATATTTTTAATGTGCTCACTCAGTTTATAATTGTCCGACTTTTTCTCGTTTTCATGTCAGGTAGACATAATCTGCATGCAAAATATCGTCTTCCCCCAACAAACAGTTTTTGAGCTATAGCGCCAACAGGCAGATAGACAAACAGACAGGCAGATAAACCATTTGCTTTTGTAACTTTAATTGTTGCTGACGGATATCGATACCGATAACGTTTATTTTTACATTAACTCCATAATTAAGGTTTAAATTACTTAGTAATCTGTCCTATTCGAGTGATAGAGGATCATTATCTATTCGTAGAAGATTACCCGGTTTCTAGTAATTTTTAATATTTAAATTTCAAATTAGATGGTATGTATAGTATATATTTAAGATTATCATATATTATATTGCATGTGCAAAATTGTCATCAACACCTTGCCTGAAATCGTTGCAAAGAGAGCTGCTCTGCAGAGTTTTAAGTTTTAAGTGCAAAATCTCGGATTTTCCGCACAAAAGCTTGAAGTGAATTAGGTTGCTTCATTTGTTAAGCGCAAATAAATGTATGCACCATATTCTTGAAGTGGCGTATCACAGAAACCATGAAGCTCTATTTTTATAGAATTTTGGCACAGACCATGACGAGAACTTATTTAAAACATTACTTCGTTTCGATAAGAACTTCTTTTAGTTTGACAGCTTTGGATACTTGATCCTTCCAGGGCAGCTTATCTTTCAAAAGTTTCTGCAAATGGTCAAAGATTCGAAAATTTTCTAATAGTATTGAATGTTTGGGACCTTTCAAGTGCGAGAATTTAAAATAGATTATAATAATGGGTGGGCATGAAAAGACTACATTAGTTTATGAGTAGTGAGTGCTTGTGTATACCGAATTCAAGAACACCAAGGTGGATGCCGTTAATAACTGCTGTATCGCTCGAAGTCAACTTATGGCTAACAACATTAGTGAGTGGGTATGTCTATCTCGGGGCTTCTATCGGTTGGAGACTCGATCCGCTTCTGTCCATTTACTTCAATTATAATAGGTAAACCATATAGTTTGAAATTTCGGTCGGATGTTTCAAGTAAATCCAATCCTGTAACTTGACGGCTCGAATTGGATGAAGTGGATGGAGCGTCACATTTTGACAACAGAAGCGCAATCGAGTTATTATTATTATTATTATTATTATTGGAGGTAGAAAGGCAGCTTTAGGCTGATATATCCACATATAATACATGATATTTCATTATGTTGTATCATGTTTGTTAATAGTTAGCTGTTTTATTGTATTGTATTTGTGTTTGTAGTATAGTTTGCAAAATGTTTGTCCAGTCTATTTTTAAATTGATTTAGGGATGTGGCATTAGTTACTTCTTCAGGTAATTTGTTCAAGTCACTCACTACGCGATTACACAGAAAGTTATGTCGAGGATTAAGTTCTGCTCTGGTTCTTAACAGGTGCATCTTTTGTCCTCGTAAATTGGTTCTTGATTGGAGTTTGAACATGGATTTTAGCTCTGGGCAGTAGTAATAATTGTTTAATATTTTAAAGGCTTCAATCAAATCACCACGTTGCGACGTTGTTGTAGTGTTGGGAGTTTGAGCAGTTCAAGACGATGTGGGTACTCGAGTCTTCTGAATCCTTGTGGTAGTTTAGTAGCCCGACGTTGGACATTCTCTCTATCAATGTAATATCCTTCTGGAAGTAAGGATTCCATATCTGAAAACCGTATTCCAACAAAGGCCTAATGTACGTTTTGTAAATTTTGACAAATGTGTCTGGTTTAAGATATTGGAATGCTTTCCTTATCATGTAGATTACCGAGTTGGCAGTTTTAACAATTCCAGTTATATGAGACTCCCATTTTAGGTTTGAGGATACCAGTATTCCAAGGTCTTTCTGTTCACTGACAGTAGTAATATGAACGCCATCAGTGTAGTAGGCTGTCTTAGGATTATTAGCTCCAAAACGCAAAATAGTGCACTTGCTGTCATTTAAGTTAATCAACCAGTTCCTGGTCCGTTCTTGTATTCTGTCTAGGTCTTGTTGGAGTTGCCCTGAGCTGGTTAAAGAATTAGCAAAATATTTGACATCACCAGCGAAGAATAATACAATAGATTTTCGGACCTTCCTTAATTCGAGCATGAAGAGCGTGAATAGAGTGGGCGAGAGAACCGATCCCTGGGGTACTCCACTTCTTATTAATTTTGGCTGATCTTACACAAAAATTCCTGTTTGTTAGAAAGTCTTCAATCCATTTCAACAACTTGCCACTAATTCCAAGATGATCTAATTTGGCTATAACCGTTGAATTGGGACTCTGTCAAAGACCTTCTCAAAATCCAAGTATATTACATCGAGAGGCTCCCGGAAATCATGTGCTGTCGTCAACTTGTCTAGGCAAGATAGCAGGTTAGACACTGTTGACCTGCGCGGAGTGAATCCGTGCTGTTCTTGAATTATTATGTTTTCTTGCATTAAAAAATTTCTCAGCTGGTTAACAATAATACGCTCCATGCCATTTACAGGCGATACATGACAGAGAGATGGGACGATAGTTAGCTGGATTCAACTTATCCCCTTTCTTATAAATTGGAACCACCACACTTTATTTTCACTGCTGAGGTAATTTGCCTTCTTGAAAGCTTTGATGCATGATCTTTGTCAGTGGCTGGCTAATCATTGGTGCAGTATTTTTTAGAATAATTGATAGAATTTCGTCGGGGCCCGCTGCCGAGTCTACCTTCAAGTTTTGTAGGATTTCTCTGACTACATTTTCCTCGATGATTATCTCGGTGATTGCATTTCCAACTCGTGGGGTTGTGTTGAGGATGGTGCGGTTATTGAATTCTGGGTCTTGGAGAAATGTTCTCTCAAAATGATCACCGAATACATTGGCAATTTTTGTTTGTTCGGTTGTTAAGTTTCCTTCTGGATCTCTTAGAACAGGCGGGATGGATATAGAGGAGGCAATGTTTTGTTTGACATAAGCATAAAAAGCTTTGACACCGCTATCAATAATGTTCGATTCAAATTGTGCTCGTGACCTTCTGATTTGATTTATGCAGTCATTATATGTTAATTGTTCCAGACTTCCTTTTTCCTTAGAATAGTTTGTTTAATTTCTCTCGTTACCCATGGTTTGTTTGTGGGTCTTTTGTTTGATCTCATTTCTGGGGTGCTCTTTTTCACTGCTTCTTCCAGAGTTTTTCTGACCTCGGTCCACAGGTTGTCGATGCAGGTTTCCTGTTCTTCATTATAGTTTTGTTGGAAATCGTCCATTATAGCCGGATAGTCGGCATGGTGGTATGCTAGACGAGGTTTCGCATCTGGAGAGGGCTGGAGATTTAATATGGTTTGGATACATGCTTAGAGTGTAACGTGATCGCTTTTTCCAATTGGTGCCCCATATTTTA
Organism: Agriotes lineatus; assembly: GCA_940337035.1. Taxonomy (NCBI): domain Eukaryota; kingdom Metazoa; phylum Arthropoda; class Insecta; order Coleoptera; family Elateridae; genus Agriotes; species Agriotes lineatus. Next base: position 87,035 of record CALNHX010003383.1, on the reverse strand, counting down.
TAATCAGTAATCCGGTTTTCCTCATTACACATGACCAGATCCAGAAGTGATGGATTGTCATTTCTTCTGAAACGTGTTGGTTGAGTCACTAATTGGGTTAAACTGGTGTTTAGGTACATATCCCGGACCAGTTCTTCAGATTCAGAACAGTTGCCATTGAGCAGTGGCCACTTTAAATCCTTATAATTGAAGTCACCGGTTACAATTAATGTATTGCGTTCGGAAGCTTCTTTGATATGATTGTATAAGATTCTATCTGAATTGAGTGCAGAGTTACAAGATCTATAGATGCCTACAAGTAGGATATGGAGTTGCCATACTTGAATATCCAACCAAAGGTCTTCAGTGTCGGCATGGGTGTAGTTTTCATTAATTCTTGCGATTATAGGGACACCTTCAACTTGTTTTACTGCGTAGATGATTACACCTCCACCAGTTCGTCTATTCCGGTCTCTTCGATATATGCGATATCCTGGGATTCTTATGATGCTATCCTTTATTGCAGATTTAAGCCATGATTCGGTTGGAACGATTATGGAAGGATTTTGTAGATTAATGTCTACCAAGAGGAGGTCGAATTTTGATGAAATAGATTGGATGTTGGTGTAATATATTTTAATTGTTTGCAGTTTATTGTATTGCACATTATTTAATTTTTTTTAAATTTTTTGTGAAGGATTTGGTTTGTTTGGATGTCACTTGGTTTTATGTTAACAATTGTAGGTCTATTGTTGATTATCTGATAGTTTTCGTAAGATCACCTCCTTTTACTAGATCATCTAGTTGTTTTTTTTAATTCAAAATAATATTCACGCTGTTTTTAGATCAACAAACCAGCTGTTTTGGTGTGCAGCTAAGTTCAGGTAAATGCGGTTGACATTTTTCGTTCCTGCCAAACCAATACACAAACTACCCATCTAATCCATCATAACAAAGGTACACTTGGCAGTTTATCAAAGTCTGTTTTTGAGTGCGTTATAGGTTGACCCGGGTTTTAAAAATAAAAGCTACATACGAAAAGTATGGTTATGTACGCGTTTGATTTACGATAACGCAAAGTGAAGTTGGTTCATTAAGATTAATACACAGAAATGCTTTAAGCCTTTATTTTGGTTTAAACGTTTGAAGATGTGATTAGCTACAAAGCAACCAACGCGAACAATAACTACAGTACGAACTACTACTAACACAGTAAAAACATACAGTCGCGGCCAAAAAAACTGGGACACTTTTTTGATCTAATTCCCAAAATGGGTCGCAATGTGCAATTATTCTCGCTTTATCCGTATTTCTAATATGTGCCGACATTTTTTGAATTGAATAATGACTTTGATGACATTTATTAATTAGAATTGTCAGTGTCAGCATTTTATTTCGCATTTCGAGAATTAATTCAAAAAGAAGTGTCCCGTTTTTTTTTTTTTGGCCGCGACTGTATAACCTCTACTGTACATGGAAGTGTCTCACATTCTTACATAATTATTCAGTAATTATTACAGCAAGTCATTATCCGGTAAAATACAGTACGTCAAAATACTGTAGTTTGTCATAGGGACTGACTTGTGACGATCAAATGGAGTTTCCATGCAATAGAAGCTCCGAGATAAACGTACTCAGTAACTCACAAATATAATGTGCGTGTTGTAAGATTTTGAAACCTCTAAAGAGATCATTGGCGTAGAAGTACAACATCCAATTGCAATCTACGCCAGGCAACGAACGGCGGTATTTAAGTTGTTCAATCTACTGTTATCTAATCCCCACTTTAAAATAGCAGGTTTTCATTTATTTTGAAATTTCTGGCCAATCCAGCATTATCCAAAACTTAAACTGAGAGTAGCTTTGTATTCCTTAATTTTTCAATCTTTAATATTAATGTGATAAGTTGGATTTGATCTCCTGAGTTCTTTATATAGTGTTCGTGTGTTCTTCTTCGGAACCAAACTACCCAAAACTATATGCAAGGTTCTATAAAGCTACATAACTTTTGGCAACACTGTAATCGTTTTGGAGATAAGGAAAAGTCGGAAAATTACTAAAAGACGAGTGAATTATTCCGGATGGTTGTAAATTCGATAACTCAAACATGGCATAGCTTATCACAATTATTTTAGGGCTACTTTATGTGGAATATTAATGCGAAAAATTGAAAATCTTTTGAGCGCGGTTGATCGCTTTCTTCTTTGTAGGTATTTGTCGAGTTGTGCGTAGCTAGTAATATACATTAAGCGATCACCTAGCTATGCTGTCAGATGGATATATTGACAACAATAGTGGACTGTTGAGCCTGAGTTCACGAGTTAGAATCTCAGTTTGAGCACTTTTTTTAAATTATCTCTTATCACTTTTAAATCTGAAATGTGATGTTAACAATATAGCTAAATAGCCGAATTGATTTGAAGCCGATATTCTCCGTCTAGGTTTGGCAATTATTAGTTCCGGCTTCTTTTGCGAATTATTTTTAGCCTTATGCGTTGCACGTATGGCGATATAAAGTATAACACAATATGATAACCGCCATACTACATTAAAAGCACGGTTCAACATATTACGAAGACTACATGCATCTTAAAATGCGGGTCCATAACAGCGGATTTCAAAAAATTCTCTATAGGAGTGGAATTTAAAGGAGGCTTACACTGTCTCTATTTGATTACTTTATCTTTTTGCCGATTCTATGACCAAACATACTTTTAAATATCCTTTCAACATTAAGAAAGAATTATTCAGTTGAAATTAATTTCCTCTTTTGTTTCTTGCTCTTTCAGTTTAACTTGATAATCTGCGTAGTGTTTTCTTCTATTTGTGCAAATTTCTATATATGTGGTTTTTTCAGTCCCACTAGGTTAAGCGGTGCTTATTTTATCATATTTACCATTTTCTCGATTTGGCTTCTATAAATTATAATATATTATACAACTACATGATCGAAAAAGACGATTATACGAGACGTATTGCCTGAAACGCTAGGAGACGCATAAGCAATAAGTCCAAAGGATGTTCGATTTTCGAATTGTATACAGGTATATATGAATTAAAAAATAAGTAAAGTAAAAAAGTAAACAGGAAGTAAACCATGGTTAGACCAATTAGGACATATGGAGCAGTAAACCGAGCTGACACTACTAAGACGAAACAGATGTTACGCACCACGGAGATGAACAACTTAATAGCAATTACAGGGAAAACAAGACAAGACAGAATCAGCAACAGTGACATAAGGGAGCAATGTAACATCACTGATATAGCCCTATTTGTAAGGAAACGAAAAAGAGAATGAAATGATCACGTGAGCAGAGCTGATGACAGCAGAATTATCAAAATAGTAAGAGTCCAGAAACCACAAAAAAAGAGGAGTTAAAGCAGACCACAAAAGAGATGGGCTAAAAGTTGGATTTTCACGTCGATAGAAACTCCATAGATAATCAAACGATGTGTGAAGAAAAACAGGCTAAAGCCTATATAAAAGAAGAAGAAGGAAAAGAAGAAGTTCATAAATTTAATGATTATGTGTTTACTTGTCAAATGTTTTATTCATTTATGTGGTGCTAGTATTGTTTTCGTATACCATTCACAGTTGTTAGTCGAAACTAAAGTACGTTTTTTTTCTATAATAATTTTCAAGGTCAACTTTCTAGGGGATAAGTTGCATTCCTGCAGGGTCCCTAGTTTTAATAATGTTGGTACATAGATTTTTAGTTCTTTCTTTCCACTAAAAAAATTATTTGTCATTTTGACAGATATGTCATAATTTAATATCGCTTGCTTCATTTTTGCATTTAAAATATTTTTTGGTTTTCTTTTTTTATCCGATTTTATTGATGACGATGATGATTCCATGTTAAAAAAAGAAATTCCTCAAGAGTTCAAATTAAGAAACTTTGACATCCAAAATTGACACATAACCATAATTTTGAAAAAGTTCTACCAACACGAGGTATAAAAATTTTCTAGCGTTTTAATCACATATCTACCAACATTGTAACACTTTGACAGTTATTATAGAAAAAAAACGTACTATATATGATTTTTATAACTGCAATTATACAAAGGTTGGTATTACACCGGTTATACAAAAGTTTGTATAATCGATATCGTCATAGTTACTGAAATAGCTGTTGTAATTAATACATGGAAACTCAGGAAAATTGCGTATTCTCATTGGTTTCTAATCTCATGCATGGTATAGTCAGTAGAATACAAAAACAAAAATAAAAAACTTGCCATAACAACCAATATCGCATAGCCTTCTGAATGCCACACCAAATAATATCATTTTCGACAACAGGTATCTAGAATTTGAAACATAAAAAAAATATTTTTGTAATTTAAATTAATCGATTTTAGGTAAACGTTTTGATTGTATCTAAAATGTTGTATTATGTTGGTGCTTTATTTGCGTCTTATTCACTCAAGAAAATTAAACGCTCAAACTTCGTTATCGCGCTTAAACATTCTTTCGGGGATAAAACGCCTCTAAAACGCTAATACAATAAATAACTATTATTCATCGTCTGTTTACCTTCAATTTTTAATTCTGAGTGTATTTGGTCGCCTCTCCCATTGTATTTACACGTTCACGAGTACATTAATTTATATAATGGAAGCTATGCTGAATGCTTATTGTCCTAACAACAGAACAGTGATCGTAAGCTCTCTATTAAATGCAATAGCTTTTAGTTACAGAAGTTTTAGCAAAACATATTCACGAAATAATCCAAGACAGCTTATAAAATTAGAATGATATCTTGGAGATGGGGAAAGAAGCTTTTGGTTCAAAGGAACAACTCCGATTGTTTAGTTTGTGCCATACGTCCACTAATAGTCATGGGATCAGTGTGTGGAATTACAGTGATGTCTATAAACTGTCCTCATTCTGAAAATCCTTCCAGTGCACCCATATTTGTCAAATCTCGGCCGCTATTACTTACATCAATAATTTTTACGATCCTTCTTTCGGCATGCTGGGTAGCTCTTGTATACTTAGCTTTGACTGATGACAGGAATGAAATGCAAAAGCTGATATTTGTAAGCGAAGCTCTTCTTACAACAGGATCGCTCTGCTTTTGCATCCCGGGGATGCTAAACTATCGACATTTAATACCTCAATTGAACGGGCTTGCATCCATCATTGGAAACCGTCAGCTCTACGGATACAGCACGATTTTAACTAGAAAAACTACAAGTGATTGTTCAAAATTTCTTTTCCAACAGACAATATTTTGTATTGTCGTGGATGTTGCCTTAACATGCTATTACGTAGTTAATCTGCCTACATTAGAAGCTTATATACGTAGTGTCGTATCCATCATCAACAACCACGTTTACGCCATTGCTATAGCATGGGTTTCTGTTTCCGGGAATCTCTATATAGAATTCTTTATACAGTGCTTTCAGCGTATTGAGAACGTTTTACAGAAGCGCATCGATACTGCAGAACCTAGTGGATATCTTCTTCGAAATGTACTGCGACCACCCGCTAAAGAACCTTCGCCTGAAGTAAACCTTCTCGGGCTTCAAACTATGTACATGGGTTTAATTGTCAACTTTCGCCATCTAAATAGCTTCTGCTTACTTGGATATTTACTTTGGTGGTTGACAGGTATAGCTATGTTGATAGAAAATGTCTACATATTAATGCTTGCCTACACTACTTCTTCGTTTGCCGATCTAGTCATAACGGCAAAATCGTTTAGCTCCTGCTTCGTGGTGGTACAACTTCTGTTTTATTCGGAAGGAGTTAACACTGTGGTAAGATTTAGTTAGTCAATAAAATTAAACAATTACACGCGTAGCCAACTTTGTATGAATTGCTATGAAACATAAGTGTCTGTTTTTATACACACAATCTGGATAAAATTACCGCCAAACTTCTTTAAATTATAAAGTCGATACATTCTGTTCATATCATTTAGTTTTTTCTAGAAGTTGGAAAAAAGAATAAATTGTTAGATCGCCACATTTGAATAAGTCAAGGCAAGATTAAAGTTTTTATTTACGCTCAATATCTCATAACGCTTAGAGATTTTTGCATTTCATCCAAAAGCAGCCTATATTTATTCGCTCTATATATTTTATGCATTACTTAAATGTACAACCTACGGTTTCCGTGAAATAAGGTGTTACAATTGAAACAAAAATAAACTACAACGTTAAATTTTATCTTATGCAGCTGGTAAAATACCCGTTAGCTACTGAATTATATAGCGGTAAAGTGGTCGTAGTTCAAATATAAAATAAAGGACCAATTTGTATACGCGATAAAGCGACTCCAGGTAGTTATGCTGATCCTTTATAAACACGCAGTGCGCCAAGAAAACAACACCATATAGTTAGTATAAACTACTATATTTGATAGACTAAGAATATGTATTAGGATGGAACGAAAACCGCCTTTTTTATTTTTTTTTATTTTAGTATTGTAATAGTGGGCAAAAGTTGCCTTTTAGGTTCAAAAAGAAGGAAAAAAATGGTTGCTATACTACAAATGCCGTAAAGAGCTTAAAGTATGTCAAAAAAATTAAAAAATTTAAAAATTATAAACTTGATAAATTATGTTTTATGGTTTTGTCGTACATATAATCTTACAAAAGATAGTTGTGAATACTTATATAAGCATTAGGATTGGAAAAAATTATTAATTGCAAAATATAATAATAATAAAAAAAACATTTTTAATATCAAAAAGTTTGTATTTTCCCTAATTTTAAAATTTTTGCGAACTATTGTTGTTACAAATATCAGTAAATTAGGTTGAAATAAAAACTCAGTTATATATTTTTTTATTAGAGCACACGTAAAAATTATCTTAATACACTTTTAAAGACATTGAAAGTTCCTTTTTTATGATTTAAAAAACCTTTAATAATTACAAATGCTCCAGCTGCAAAATGTTTGTTTCTACTTCATTGTTTTTCACTTATTAAATTTTGGCATATTCCCATGTGAGTCAATTTTTGCTCTCATATATCCTTCTCTTGCGATTGAACCACAGACATTTTGAGCCGATTCAGTCACCAGTTTCACAGCTCTTTCCACTGCTTGCGTGTGACAAGGAAACCGGGGAAAGTCGATAAGCGGGTCCACTTTACTATTTGGTTGAGCTTCAGATGTCTTCTGTATAAAGTCTTTGAGAGAGTCACTGGACACATGTTTTATCAAGGGGGATTCAGTGACATCATTTTCAGCCCATGAGATCATGTCGATGTAATCCTTTGCGTCAAAGTTTATCTGTGGAACTTTAAACTTTCTGACTCGGCCTCTACTTACTGTTCTTGCTTTTAAAGCACGTCATAAACCAAGTTCTCTTACATGTTTGTGCTTATCACATAGCATGGACAATAGGACATTTTCTGCAGCAGCAAAGTACCCAGTTCTTTGAATAACCGGGTCTAGAACGTTCTTGAAATCATCAGAGAGACAGCGTGAATATGAGATAAGCTTAAACAGATGTTTGGAACCATAAGTACATAAATGTTTTAACTTAATGTTAAACCACACAGGTGCATACACTTTAACAATGTACTCAGCCAGAGTCTTAAGGTTTTCAGTTGGAGTTTTAGTTGCCACATACAATCTAAGTATACGGTTTGCTAATGTAAGCCACCTGGAGTGAGAAAGTTTTCCAGGGTTTCTTAAAGATAAATCTAGCTGGCAATTTCCACTTGATACAGCGATATACATATCCAATAAATACTTCTGATCTGTACTGTATTTATGTTCTCGAAAAGAAGGAGGTTATTTTCAATTGGCAAGGAAGTAACCACATGAAGATTAGCACAGTTTTCCAGCTGCTGAGCTATTTTGCCTATAAACTCATTGGGTCTCTTCGTTTCACCATCTAAATTACAAAAAAGATGTCGCAAAGGTAGCTTATTTCAATGGAACAAACAATTATAAAGGTCTTCCGATTTCATTTTCCATCAAAGAAATCACACCATTATTATGTCCAGTATTTACGATTCCATCACACCCAATAGCAGTAAAGTTCAAAAGTTGTTCGTTGTGTTCTCTATCTTCAAGAAACTCCAGTATACTGTCTGCTAAGCCTTTTCCAGTGCCAGATGTAGGTGTTAGGTGGCCTTAAAACTTTTGAGTTTGGTTCCTCTATTAGTGAAACGTGCTCTTCTAAAATAACTTTTTTGACTAGTTTTTTTCTTTTCTTGAACAATTGTTTTGACTTTTTTTCCATCAAAAACAATCCTCTATTTTCACTTATCTGATCATAAAGACTGTCATTAATGAGAGCTCTTCGATTCTTTGATCTTGCTTGTCTAGTTTTCACCATGTCTATTACTTTGATTTTGTCTTCCCCTGTGCTTAGACCCAAGTCCTGTAAGCCCCCCCCCCCCTTCCTCCAACATCCGCTCCGGCCATGACTCATGCTCCCGGATGCCAATGCAATAGTTAAACTGTCTTTATCTTTCTATTCATATTGAAACGCCTAAACTTTTTACTGCATAATCGAGACACATAAAAGAAGGTGCAAAAAGTGTGTTTTTCTAAAACTTTACCGCTCAAGACATAATGCAAAAAGTTAAAAAAAATTGTGTGTATTTTTTATACAAAAACTGATTTTTTGGCAAAATTTGAAGTAAAAAAAAATATTTGGCCGCTTGTTAAAAAAACTTAAAAATGTAGCAAAAATTGCAATATTATGAAACTTTATCGTCCTTGCGGCACCTCAAGACGTGCTCCAATATTTTTCATATTTCTTTTTAATTTTATCTACACCAAAAGGCAACTTTTCCGGTTATTACAAATTAAAAATCAAAGCTTGTTTTTTTCGTTCCACCCTAATTTGTATATTGCTATATTTACAAATAGGAAACAATTGACAATTGGGAATTTGAAGTTAAATAAGTTAATTTTGAAAAAATAATTGCAATGCTGCGACAGCATACAGAATGCGGCCGGCTTCTAGGACCATTGCAAAAGCACGGAGAATATGCATGTGGCCGTCGTGTTGTTTAACAAACGAACAATCAATGTACGATAGAGTTCCTTAAGAAAATTAAAAGCTCGAACTATGTTCTCGCGTTTAAACATTCTTGCGTAGATAAAACACCATCTACAACACTGGTCCTAGTGGCCTGCCGATCTGTATATTAAAATTTATAAAAAGTATATATAATTTAAAAACTAGCAGAAAGTTTAATATTAAAAACCCATATATAAAAGCAAATGTTTTCTTCTTAGAGAAATACAACAATTAAGCATTTTCAACGAAATTCAAAAAATCAAAACTTAGAACTTAATTAATATCAATACAAAAATATTTGAAGCAAAAGCCGCAATTTGAGTCTTAAATGGAGCATACGTACAACACTCGTAATAGAAAGTTTTATGTGCGGTCGAATGGCATAAGATTACTTGTATGTGCGAGTATAAACAATTATTGCGGTAATTAACCATAGTGCAATGCTGCAGTAGCGTGAACAGTGTGGAAGAAGTGGAGGGTTTGCATGACATCGTTAAAGCACGAGCAGAGCACAGAATACCTGTAGCTCACGATGGCATTTCTGAAAAGTACCTACAAGTCCGGACGAGTTGGTCAACAACCTCGGACTAGTTTCCGAGTAGTTTTCAAAGTGGTAAAGAAAGCACCCAACACATACAAAGCCGAGGTGAAGGTGTCGAAGTACTCCTTTAAACAAACATAAGACGGGAAAAGGTTAGATGATTGCTATATTGTACTTTGCATAGCTGAAACCGGATCATCACCGAACAATACAGCAGTATTTCCGTCTAAACGATTAGAGGGATTAGCTTGAAAGTTGGATTCCAGCTCCGTTATTTAGTTATTCAGCGAAAACCTACATACATTTCAAGATTACATTGATAATTAGCATAACAGTTAATTAAGTTGTAGACTTCCCAACTTTTTTTTATACATTTTGCGGTCTCTTGTATACGATTTCTCGGGAAAAACTATTGGTTTTTCAGGAAAGCCAGGTGGTGTGAGTCGTTTTGCTTTTGTCGTCATTTATGTAAACGTGACGCAAATGACAGCGAGTTTAGAAAATAATTGAAAAACATTTTGGGCGTAGCTAAAGTTCAAGAATAAACACAAACTAGGGAGATTTTGGCGTCACTTCGAACCTAATAGCATAAATACTATATCGGGTTTACTTCAAAATTAAATATCGGTTACAGGTTTGAAATTTTAAAAATTCAGTCACTTGTGTTAAAAATTAAACAACTAAAGTTAAACCCTGTTTCCACTATGTCTAAAAACAAAAAAAACATTTGTGCGTCAATTAATCAAGTTTGAAAAGCATTACTATCTTCATTTGAAGAATTTGTGAATGTGTGGGTGTGTAAGTGAAAAACAACATGAGCTAATTACCTGGCACGCATTGTAATCGAAATTTGGTGGTTCCTGGGCATCGTGGAAGTGGCAACAGCGGCAGATAGACGATCAACAGGAACTTGGATCAAGAGTATCTGCCGTCTTATTAACCGACCCATATTTTAAGGCTGATCAACAAGGTCTGTAGCTACCAGCATCGGCGTGCGTTTGGGCAGTGGAGTAGAACATGGTAGGAGAAACATGTTTTCTTTAGTCATTTAATTATTTCGCTGAAGTGTGAAGTGTTTTTGGTCAAAAGTTGCTAATGACTCCATTTAAGACGCACAATTCATAGTAATCAACAGAAAAAGTAAGTGCTTTTATCTTGTATTTTAAATTCTCATAATCCCGCGATATGAATACAAAATTATTGTCTGTGATCAAAGTGTTCCAACAATTTTTATTATATTTGTTATTTAAGAACTCTGAGATACAAAATGGGATGAGATGAGCTTGCGATTTGCCCAACTTGTTGGCGTTTACAGTCAGATAAAACAAGCATAGCCCATATCTTATTTATAGCAGCAAGGTCTCTAGTATTTATTTTTGTGCAACCATTATCAGTAGATAAGAGTTTCGTTAATTATTGTGTGATAATAAAAGTATAAGAGGGATAATTAGAGCTGTATATATGTTCCAATTGCCGAAATGGAATGTTCAGACCGGGACCTACGTTGAAGTTAAACGCGCCCAATTGCAAAATTGATTGTTCAATTGCAGCATTGACCAAATGCATTTTGACAGCTGAACAAATTCGGTATCTAAGTTTAACATATATGTCTAATCCAAATAATAATTCAATACGTAAATATTGTATTTAAGGTTAGTTAGTAATCTGACAAATTGAAAATACAACGCGAGTGAGAGAATTCTTAAATACCCTTTTCGAATGCAACCGTCATTAAACGTCTGCCATCAGACCAATTTTTAATACCATACTATAGTCAAATTTGCAATTATTTATGTTATTCTTTCACAGCAGGCGTTACCACAATAAAAAAGTTAACCATTTATTAATGACTATATGGCAAATGAGCAGATAACCATTAATTTGACCTCTTCTTCAAAACGCAGCACTCGAAGTTGCGTGTAGATCAACAGCTAGAATCCTCAGTAACCTTGGAAACCCGCCGCAGGACAGAGGCCCATAATGTATCCACAATTAAAACTTCTCTTACCGGGAAAGCTCATTAAGCAGACCGAAACGTCAACAGCACAAAGAACGGCCGAAAAAGGTTAGCAAAGTTGGTAAAATTTCAAATTAAACGAATAAATGAATCTCATAAGTAAACTTACTAAAACAACTAATAAGTTCAACTAATAAATCCAACTGACAAATCCAACTGATAGAACTATAGACAAATACCTGTTAAGTACTTTAACGCTATGCCAAGAAATTAACTTGCCCCTTAGTTAGTATTTTCATTTATACCTGTAATTATAAAAGTTAAATGTCTCTTTTAAAATGTAATGATGCCTCTCAAAACAGTAATACAAACGTATTGTCATCAATTGGTATAGAAACGGAAAATATAGATACCTTCAGAAAAATTGTTTATATATTTTTCTATACTGTTTCATTTGCAAATGTTTATCAACCGTCTCTCAGTCTTTGTTTTTACCAACGAGTAACTAGGGAAATGAGAGACCCATAAAATTAGTACAAAGTAATACAATTCCTTATAGTTAGCAAAATAAACCTTGCTACCAATTTCTTATTCTTCTGATACAGAAAGCTTATACAACGATTATCTCCTATTTTGCACTGCTGTATATTAAAACTTTTTGGCCATGAAGATAGAAGGGAAGAAAGCACCTTGCAATGGATTAACATGAATGGAACGGACTCGCCCATGTGGGAGATCGCCAAGACGAACAGGACTAAGTTTGCTTAGCAATGTACAGCGCGAATAACAGAAAAAGCTTCAAAGCCACTATGAAGCTGGAACATAATCACGACTCCCCTGTTAAGAAGGAAACGAGCGAAGAAGAACGGTTATGGTTTCATGTTACATAGAAGGGTTAACTAACGAAGAGGCGCAAAAACTTCCATGGATTAAATTAAAGAGCAATGGCTTAAATCGAACATTCCGTCGTTAGAAAGCTTGATAGGAATAGTAGTCTCAAACAAATTTTCAGAACGGCTTTGTACTTTATTAAGGTTTTACTGTTAAAATAGAGAACACAAAAACAGAAATCCCTCGTATTAGATAAAATATCCTTTCGATAACAACAATACTGAATAAACCTGATATTATACTAAAGCATTTTAAATTATTCAAACTTCTATCTTAAAAAATACGTACATCCGTACATCTTTAAATATGAAAATTATAATATTAAGTGCAAACATCACGTTCGGTATAATGCATGAGATAAAAGAAACTTAAAAAAATCGCATTAATGTTTCAATCGTCTTCGTTGAGTTGACATCTACGTAGTACCAATTTTGTTAGTGTCTGTCAAATTATTTTTCGACTTTTAAGTGCAGTAAATTTTCTTACTTTACCATTTAACCACGCACATTTTATTGGGATGTGGTTTGTTTGTCTCTTTAATAAGTGTTTGAAATGTTGATGACACAATTTCGTAAATATTATGAATTAACTAACTGTACTTGTAATATATTCTACAATTTTGTAATAATCCTGCTACAGCCCATATTTCCCCACTGCCCAAAGGAATCTCATAATTAGTAAATGCTACGCATAGTACAAGGTTGTATTCTATGCCCCCTTTAATTAAAATTTTGAGAGTATGAATGTGATCGCAGGTACTGAAAGTAAGTGTGCTCGATTAATATTGGGTAAGACTAAGTTCAGCGTAGATAAATCAAACAAGTAGCGACACTCACTGTCGGTTCCTTTGATGTCAAAATACCTATTTGGATGACCTTGAACGGCTCCTGGGGGGTACTTTCCGATAGTACTAACAGATGCCGCCGCTGCTTTGTCACATACATAGATATATAAGTACAAGATACGGCGTGCCGTTGATATAGTGTAACAAGACGTACCATCTATTTCTGTCACTCTCAATGCGTGAATTACGTATAGCGCTATCCTTTAGAGAGGTACTTGGACTCGCCATTGAGAGAAATTCTGATAAAATACATTTAACTCGTGTTACATGGTGCCAGAAATAGTCTTTTTGGTCTCAAGATGCTACAAAATGTAGAAAAGACGTAATCGTATAAATAAACACAAATTAGAAAACATAACCTCAACAGGTAACACTTGATAACCTCACTCGATGAGGTGTGGGGGTGTGCAAGATATTCACTCGCTAACGCCTTTGAGTTTTACGGTTGATAATAATAGCCAAAGAGGATATATCCTCTTTGATAATAGCAATCAAAACCATTGCTAAAGTTCAATTTTCGAAGAATAAACTGTGAAATTGTATGACACTTCTGACGTTTTCATTTCAAAACTTCAAAATTAAGCGTACGAAACATTGTATGAAATACGTCTAAAGGGAGAGAGAAATAAAGTGATATAGGTTAGAATGAAATGGGGGAAGGTACCGAACTCCGTGATATGTTATTTTAAGATTCGACGTACGTTTACATGTAGTGAACGTATCCTGTACTAATATATCCATGGTCACATATGATTGGTAGCAGAGCTTGTAACTGGCTCTGATTGGTAGAATTTTGTGCTGCCATCTGATAGTCAGGCTTAGAAATACCCCCCAGGCACTCTAGACAGGTTTTAACATTTGGAATGAGTGTCTACTTGTTTGACGTATGTACGCTGCTAAGTTCTTCTTCTGTTGTAGTCTAAAGTTGACTTTAAGACGACACCAAACTTCACTTACCACAGGCTTAAATTGCGTTGGGGGGCAAACGGTAAAAACGACTCATAGCGACCTCGGCTTGCCAATGAGAAGTCGTGCTACTGTCCGGTACTGTTTTAGAACAAATGACAAAAAGGTGGTTTATTTCCTTCGGTGCCACCGTAACTCTCCACCGTTGATGGAATTTCTTTGTCACGGTTAAGGCAACTGGGCCTCGTACAAAATACTTACTTTAGATCTAGTAACTTCGGGAAGACCTTACGGCAGGTGCTTTATGGAGAGGCTACGTCAACTGGATTTTGGTACGCACGTAAGATTTGTATCAGTTTGCATGAAACGTATGGGTCTGTCTTTCGCAGTATAAACCAAATAAAATTATTTCCAACGTTTCAGATTTTGTTTATTATATGTCGAAAACAACTTTCTACATGAGCTATTCACTATCTAAATCATAAAGTCAATAGCAACTTTTGACAGCATCAGTATTTACAGCTATATAATGTAGTATGCAATGCCAAATCTGAAGTCGATCAAAGATTTCAGTTTTTGCCTTCACATGGAGTCATAAAATGCTTGTTCGATATCATACCTTGTTCAAGTTAGACTGTTAAAATATTTCTATTCATACAGCTTACCTTTAGGTAAAGATGATAAGTTTGAATATACACATCGTGCAAACCATAATGTATGACATTATACTACAGAAATCAAGTTACTCTTTTACCCACATACAGTAATAGAAACTTATCTCGATTTATCCGGAATACTCCATACTTTGAGTAGTGCAAATAGTAAACGGTAGTAAACGCCAAGGAAAGAATTGCATCTTTCGAGATCTATTGCCAATTCTTTAAATCTGAATTTCGAAACACGTTTTAGGTGTTATCTATGTAATCTCCTACCAAATCTACACATTTGACCCATCGATGATTGAACTTTACAATCTCTCTTTATACAGTGTGTTTCACTTTACATGGAAGCACCCCTGTATTTTCTTTGTTTTTGTATGAATCGATTTGAATTTTTTACCAGTTGTACAACTCACCAAGAGGCATCTATTCATGTCCTTGAGCGCAAATGACGTTATTATCCTGGCCTACTACGATCAAGAACATGGGTCCTATTGTCAATATTTTGCATCGCGTTAGAGTTACAGCAAAAAGTTATTAAGAAAAGTTGTTTAGAATCAAAAGAATACCCCAAATACCGATTTTCGTTTAATAATTCGAATTTTTAATTTTTATCCATAAATTTGTCCAAGTCCCAAATTTCAACTTTTAATTTGGTATCAAATGCTGCCATGGAGAACTAACATTTTCATTATTGCTGCAAACGTCATTAGCTTTTAATAATGGCCGAATTACGTTTAACTGTTGCTGAAAAAATAGAAATAATTAGAATTACTTGTGATAATGCAAGATCCAATAGAGAAGTAGCTAGAATATTTAATGGAATGCATCCAGGGCGTGCACCTATTTTTCCTGGCACTTAGTTTCTGACGATGCAGGCAGCGGCAAATTTTCGATGGTGCAATAGTTACATTTAATGCCATATCTCAGGAGGATTAGCGTCATAAACCGCCAAAATCATTTCCTCCAAGGGACACTCTCAAACTATTCTTCTTGGTCTGGGCTTAAAAACATTTCCAGTTAAATTAAAAAGTTGATGAATTTCTGAAACAGTTCCAGGATAAATAGGTGCACGCCCTGAATGCATTCCATTAAATATTCTAGCTACTTCTCTAAGGATCTTGCATTTTCACCAGTAATTCTAATTATTTCTACTTTCTCAGCTACAGTTGAGCGTAATGGAGCCATTATTAAAAGCTAATGACGTTTACAACAATAATGAAAATGTTGGTTCTCCATGGCACCATTTGATACCAAATTAAAAGTTGAAATTTGGGACTTGGACAAATTTATGGATAAAAATTAAAAATTCGAATTATTAAACGAAAATCGGTATTTGGGGTATTCTTTTGATTCTAAACAACTTTTCTTAATAACTTTTTGCTGTAACTCTAACGCGATGCAAAATATTGACAATAGGGCCCATGTTCTTGATCGTAGTAGGCCAGGCTAATAACGTCATTTGCGCTCAAGGACATGAATAGATGCCTCTTGGTGAGTTGTACAACTGGTAAAGAATTCTAATCGATTCATACAAAAACAAAGAAAATACAGGGGTGCTTCCATGTAAAGTGAAACACACTGTAGAAGACCTTTTAACCATGGATTCAAAGTTGCCATCGTCTCTAAAATTCGTTCCACAGAAATGAGCTTTCGATTTCTCGAACAGAAAGAAAGCTGAGGGTGCACGATAGTACTTATAGCCTTGTTACAGGAGGATTTCGAAGCCCAGTTCAGTCGCTTTTGATTTAGCTGGAATGAATAGGCTCTAGGAGCACTTCTTTTCGCAGTGGCTCACTGCGTTTGATATGAATTTGGTTAGCAGCTCGCAGTAATGCGCACCGTTGACGGTACGACCATAAAACGATGTTTTGGATGCGTAGGTATACAAAAGAAATGTAAGCAAATGATGATAGATGGAAGTCAAAGAAGAATTACAGTAAAAATTCAGGGAATTGCTTGAAAGAAAGTTAAAAGAGCATGAAACAATCTCACACCGGTAAACCCAGTTCTCTTCCCATTGGAATTGGTGCGATAAAAACAATAAAAAATTAAGTTAGGCCCTGGGAATATAAATTTTTGATCTGCAAAAATTGACACGAAACAAATCGTTAAACTGTCTTAAACTAGGTACATGTAGATAAAGAACACAGCGATATGAGAAGCTGTTAAACTTCAATTTTTAGCAAATACCAAGGGTTGCTCTATGAAAACGAGAGAGGTATGTGGACCAATAAATATCCCTCGAGACAGGTATGCAAGGGAAGAAAACGTTATGATCAGATGATCTACACCGAGAGCGCATGGACTGACAGATATGGATCCAACTCAAAACTTGACCAAGTTCACACAGTAGAAGAGTCAGAACAATTATTTATTTGGTATCCAAACAATGCATTAATAAGTAGAAAGAACGAGTAATAGACATAACGTTTTAACAAGTGCAGAAAACGTGACCAGTGCTCTCTACTGGATCAGCTAATATAGAGGTCATTTACGGATTGGGGCATTCATGTAGCTAAGACAGTGGCTACAATTGAGTATTTCCAAGTGACGTCACAAGCTCCGCCTTAACAGCTGATCGAGGACAAGGAACTTTAGCTTTCTTATGGAAACGGTTCATACATTCTAATTTTATAAGTTTTGTGTCCATTGTACTGAGCTTATTTAATACAGCAGTGTAGTTTATGTGTTGTTTAATAATTGTCTAAACAGATAAAGGCAGTAGTCGATTTGTATTGCAACTTGTGATGATGATGTGGGTATCAATGGCCACCGACAAATGGTTGGGATTTTCGTATTCCTGGTTAAAATACTCTTTTCTGATGAAAATTGAAGGAAGTTATGGACTTGTAAAATAGTTTAATAGAAGGGTCTCTAGTTTAGTCCAAAAGCTAGTTATGTAACATATTTGAGAGTGAATAAAGAACATAACCTTGAAACCGACAGAAATGCGAAGATTTTGTGCAGTGCTTGGGTGTTCAAATAGGAATAACCGAGAGACAGAAAAGAAATATTTTGGTATTTCTGGTGTGCGAGATAGAAGAGGTTAAGCGATTCCTGAGCACATAAATTTGTTCAGACTACTCTGTAGCATAGGTAATTAATTTCTATTATTAAAACATCTCTATTGATTACATGGAATCAATTTGGAATTTCCAGAAAGACAGGCGGCATCTCATGATTGAATTAATCCAGACTAGGTTTTTCTCTACATTTATCTAAAAATTAAATCAAAAATGCTTCTACCTTCGAGATAGTTCTCTCACGGAAGGCACTTGCTGCTCACCCACGGATCACGATAGTCGTAAATAACATAGCAAATCCATGAAATCACTAACTTAATTACTTATAAACTAAACTACACTTATAACGTCTAAAAAATTTCTCATTATTGTCTAAAAAATCAAAAGGTTGTCCTCGATCAGCTGTTGTTGGGAGGAGCTATCACGTCACTGTGACATACTTGGAATATTCTAATTAAAGCCTAGAGGAAGGAGGAGGGGGCATAGAAATATCAACATTTTGAAAGGTTTACCACTACCGGTCTGTGTTCGTAGACGATTTAGGGCTTTCCAGGTTGGTCAGTCCAAAGTAGTACTACTTGGTGATAGTGAGTCTTGGCTATTGAATTTCAGACTATTTTCAATATTAATACTTCTTTTCAGACTGATGTGCGTTGTTTTAATAGTATCATATTCAGCATTTCAGTGTTGGTTGTCATTTGATATAGATGTAAGTTTGAAACTGTAGGTGATAATTCTGCCATTTCGGCATAGGGCAGGGCTCTATTTTGTGATAAAGATGTAGATGGTTAGCGTCAGTGTGGCAGCCTGTTTTGACGCGACAATTTTTGAAGCAGGTTGTTTTCTTTCGGATTTTCTATATTCTTCTTTCTAGATGTAGTGGATTTGTTGCAGGTGTGATCTTTTATTCGTCTATACGTTTCGCTTCTCTGTTATTGAGGTGGTATATGTAGCGCTGTGTTATTAAAGGGTAGTACATCTCCTGATAGTTCTTTGATGTGCTAAAACTTACGATTTTAGGTTACAACGGACACGCAACTTGTTCTGGGTTAATAGGTTTGTCATGTATGTGCACGGTGAACACAAAAGATAATCAGACACGTCCTTGAGAGATACCTTCTTATAATGATGCCATTGTTTAGTGTGACTTGAAAGTGTGTGTTTGGTAGAAAGTTGCAGATGTGGGTGGCCAGCTTCGTAAAAGGTTATAACTTCCTATAGGAAAGACCGTCGTTGACGGCGTTGAATGCGGTTGTTAGGTCAACATGTAATATTCCATTTGCTTTTCGTTAAGTAACAAACGACTTCCGGGATTGAACCGTATCATTATTGAGGTCGAAGAACTCAACGCTTCTCCAACTTTCGTAAAGGGCTTCATCAGGAGAAAAAGCAAACGAGTACGGTAACTCAACGTGTAAATCACGCTAGAGGCAAATGCCGTTGCGGTTTAGGAATTAGCAGTTCCTACATAGAAGGAAGGAAACAGCCTTCCTTCCGGTTGAGATTGTTAGGGTGTTAGTAAATCTCAATGGCTTCTCGAATCTTTCTGCTAAAGAAGAATGGGGATTTGCATATAAGGGAAGTTTTATCAAAAAGGATATTATGGCCGGTATAGCGTGGCGATGGCTGATGATGAAACAAGACCCGACTTAAGACAGCGCTGGTGCTCAGAGATGCGAGTTTTTACTGAACGTCCTATTTCACCAATGTATACAGCATTACAAGTGCAGGGGACTCTATAAATACCTTTAGATGACATAGCGTTTAATTTATCTTTAGTTGAAGGAACAACCTGTGAAATATTGCTCGGGGGTTTAAATACTGTTTAAAGTTTTGTTTTCGAAGAAACTTTTTTACGCGATAGGTGGATATAGGGAAAAAAGGCTATTGCTGCAGGAGGATCGGTTTTCGGAGGTTTGGGTGGTCGTGGATGAAAATGGCGATTGATGGCAGACTGTATATCCCTAGCATGGTGACCGTTGTTCCTAGGAGCTTTCCGAATGTGGTCTATTTTAGCGTGGACATTAGCATACAACGACTTCTTTGTATCAAGTAAGTTGTTGCCTCGGTGTTGATTCGCTTTTACTAACTTCTAGTTATAATTTTTAGTAGCCTGATGATGACTATCCAGTCGAAACATGTTGCTGTAAAAACTTGCTTACTGCTTGTTATTAAATTTATACATGGGGTAGGTTTGGTGCTTTTACTATCTCTCCTGGACATTATCAGGTTGGGAAACAGCTCGGTGTACAAGGGAATTGACAACGAAAAGTGTTTGTGTAGGATGATGGTGCTTTTCGTTGTTGTGAACCTTTTGCAATATATTCTGTTAGATTTAAGGGTTGGCTAGAGCAGGAGTTTACGGATGGAATCCTGCTTGTTCGGGTAACAACTTTTGTTTAATTGCATAACTATGTTTAAAAGTAGCCTTTCGCATGTGTTATAAAGTAAACAGGGCAGAGATACTATAAGTCTACAGCTTTTTTTTTGGAAACTCTATATTTTTACAAATGTCAGCTTCGCTTTGGGGGTCTAGATAGTGTTTCTGTTGGTTAATATTATTTGAGGGGGCGTTAGTTATTTCATTGGTTTGTTTGGGATGTTTGACAGATTTCAACGCTCTAAAAGTAATATGCGACCAGCAATCCAGCCAAAAATGTACGCAAGAAGTTTCAATGGAACACAGGGGGTTTCACTATGGCAGAAGCCGTAAATCTAGTGCAGCAGAAACACAAAAGCACTTATTAACGCTTTTTTAGACACCAGTGAGTGGAATATTCCCGCATAAAGAAATGGTTGACCTTTTCCAACTCAGAAGAAAACGGCGAAGATGTCGGCGGAAAATCAAAGTCCATTAACACAATTGGTTGTTTCATGGTTGTATAGAGTGTAGGTCAACGCCATGTGACGATTGGAACGTTATATTAAGCAGACAATAATATAGATAAAATAATCAGCAGGCAGTCAAAGCTAACCTTTATCAAACTATTATTACAGAGAGGAAAGATAACATCACAGTATCACTTGCCGTGAGTACTGGATTGGTGGATGGTGCTGGTGCTAATACAACCAACGTATTACAAAGCCTATAGCCTTTTCTTATACGGAATAGCTGAAAACTCATGTCTTTTGGGCAAACACTAATGTAAACATAGGTAAACACCGTATCAGTTTAATTATTTCAGTTAGGAGAGGGAAGCAAGTAGCATTTAGGAAATAATTAACATGCAGAGTTTATGCAGTAAAAAGGCGATTTCAACGCAATGCAGTTATTGCAATACCGGCATGAAGTCAAAACTCGATTACAGTTTGAAGTGGAGACGTTTGGAAGAGCTTCAGCTTCTAAAAGTGTACCTGGTATGGCATAAAAAGTGCTAACACCCTGATTCTGCCGAAAACAACCCACGAATAAGGTTGCCTACGCGGCAGAAATGCTGAGACTGTCCTGGGGTAGAGCTATACCAAGAAGAAGGTAACACAGCCTAGTCAAGAAGACCCCAAGGAAGAGCGAAGAGCTGCATTTCCGCTCACGGAGCTGGACCATTGGCGTGCACGAGAAATTCTACGCAGGATAATATAATATAAGAAACGTTTGAGTGGTTCATTATGTATGTATACATTAAGAAACTGTTGTATAGAAAGGCTCATCCAGCAATTTCGCATTGCACTATGAGTATTTTCAAATCATATTGGTATGGTCTGCAGACGTATGATCGAACCGTCTGAATATGTGTACATCAGTTATTTCTGGTTTTTGGTGTAGTGCTATAGTACTTGAAAAACTCTTCCTCAGCGCCACATTTCCTAGAAATCGCATAACTACCTCGTTATGATGGCGTAGCGGCAAACTGCTGGGCTGTCAAATCTGAGGTCGCGAGTTCGAATCTCGGTTTAGGTAGATACTTTTAAAATTATCAAAAGATGCGGACCCAAATTTCTACCCATTGTCATCTGCAAATCTGAAACGCCACATCTCTCCGCTAGTGGTATTGTTAAACGACCGAGCCGATTTTAAATCGATTTCTTCCATCTACAATCTCTGAAATTTCTTTGTGGCGCTTTAATAATTATGCAATTTTTGAGTTACATTCTAAACTTAAACATGTTGTATATATTTTTTGTGCTATCAACCTATTTTTACTTGTTTTTGGGTTCCTTATCTGTGACGAAAAGGTCAAGTTACCATATCTTTGATGGTTGATATAACAACAACAAAATAACAGGCCCATTATCAATACAACGGTACTAGGACTGTTATAGAAAATTCTTGTGTATTTGGTTACTATAAAAAAAACAACAATTACGCACTTTATTAGGCAAACAATATTTTGGTAGTACTCAACAGTTATTTTATTTTTGTTAGTTGATAGCACAAAAATGTTATGCCACTTATACTATATGTGCAAATTTAACCTCCATACAAAATATATACAGTGTGGTCCATTAAGTGTGCAACAAATGGGACATTTTTTTATTACTTGTATGTACAACCGAAATTTAAATACTGCCAAAAGTTAGTGCACGTTCGATAACCATATCAGATGCATTTAGAATGGCTCCAAGTCAAACAGCATACAGGGCAGGACAAAAAATATGAAATTCGTTCAAGAATAACGTTACCTTATTTCAAAAAATATGGCAAAATTTTATTGAGAAAAGTTGTTTGGAATCGAAAGTTATGCTCAAATACAAAGTCAGGGCCTCCTATTCGAATTTTTATTCTTTTTTGGAAAATTTTGTATTAGCCCCGTATGATACATATTTTTATTATTCTGATTTTATATGTATTTAAAGTAGCCACAACCACATCACTTTTAAATAACTTTTATCAACTTGAAGCGTATTTGTACAATTTACTTCAATTTATATTTTTTTAAGTAACCGTCCACTTCATGTTTGTTGCAACGATATTTAACAGAACTTTAGAATTTCGCAAATATTCTTTTTAACAAGGCAAATGCTTTACTAATAATAATTTACATATAAAAAAACTCTGAATTAAAGCTTACAATTTTATTTCAAATTCTTATGAAAATGTTTCATGTAGAACAGATATTAACAAAACATACGAAAACTATCGCGGATAGTTATGGGAAAAACAAATTTAATCAGCCCTAAAAGAATTTGTAGTTTGACAGTTTGACTTTTTAAAACTTATCTGTTACGAATTCATGTTTATTAAATGTCTTTAATTACAAATCCCAATGGGGTAATAAAAAAATTTCCAAAAAAAGAATAAATATTCGAATAGGAGGCCGTGATTTTGTATTTGAGCATAATTTTTGATTCTAAACAACTTTTATCAATAAAATTTTGCTATATTTTTTTAAATAAGGGGACTTTATTCTTTCACCAATTTCATCTTTTTTGTCCTGCCCTGTATGCTGTTTGACTTGGAGCCATTCTAAATGCATCTAAAATGGTCATCGAACATGCATTACCTTTTACGGTATTTAAATTTCGGTTGTACAACTAATAAAAAAATGTCCCATTTGTTGCACACTTAATGGACCACACTGTATACAGTACAGGGTATATCAGCATTTTGCAAAAATCTTAATCTTTCTCCATAATTTTGACCGAACGAGTCGTTCAGTATCTAAGTTAACGTTTAACAATGAAACTCTTTTGACAACGTTCTGTTTCTTGCACAGCTGAGAAATCTTTTGCTGCATATTTTTAATCCCCGGCAGGTATACGTTTTAGTAGATAACCTATTCCTAATTTTAATTTAGTTAAAAAAAAAATATATATATACATAAATTTAACGCATTAAAATTAACACAAGTATTTCGGATACACACTGTATATATTACTAATATAAAGCCGTAGCACTATTTAATTCGACAGTATAAACGACATACAAATTAAGGGAAATACCAAAACATTACAACAAGACAAAGAAAACCTACAGGCTCAAACAGTAATCAAATCTTCACTCAACTATCTAATGCAAATCACATAATTATGTCATTGCAACACACTATAACGATACAACAAACAATAATTAATGAACTTACAACAAAAGTCAAACAACTCCGGGAGGCACTTATCAAATAATGGCTCCGTTGTATAACATAGCTCACTGGAACTCAAATGGATTTGCAAACCACAAAGATGAGGTGAATGTATTTCTACTTTAAAATGAAATAGATATACTCTTAATTAGCGTCACCCACTTTACGCAAAGATCTTATTTTACAATACCAGGATATATAGTCTATGATACCAAACACCCCAATGCGGATAGATGAGCCAGAGAAGGGACGCTAGTCATAATTAAAAACCACATACAGCACCATGAACTTCCCAAATGCAACAAAGTGTATCTACAGGCAATTAGCATGGTAGTTACCGACTGGCTAGGACCGCTCGCTATTTCTCCAGTTTATTGCCCACCAAAATACCGAGCCAACAAAGAAGTGTTCATAGAATTCTTTGGTTCGCTTGGACACCACTTTTTGCCCGGTGGAGACTATAACGCAAAAAATACACTGTGGGGATCACGATATACATTAGCGATATGTCGATCCGGTCGGATTCGATACAAAGGATCGAATCTGGGGCAGGATCGATTTGGATCGAGTCCAAGTTTCGGTCCGGATTCGTTCCGAGGAACGAAATGGTCGCGAGGCGTCAATTCTCGCGGACATTCATTCCTTTGGCATTCCGTTATTCAAATCATTTCAATACACAATACAATACAATGTGTTGATGGGGAACAGCAAATGATGATGGTGTTCGTTTTAGAGGCTCAACGTCGACAGGCGACACATGATACGGCCGAAGTTGCATGCTTTTTTATCAGTTATCAGTGATTTATGGCTTTTGGCGGCTTAGTATGTGCCCAATTGATGTTTGAGACATATAAACATACTGAATTACCGACTGCGTGACCACTCACCAAAACAAAGATACGAGCGTTGTTCATTCCGGGTCCGGAATGACCGAGGACCCCGGGTGTCTGAAATGCACATTCAATTTCGATGTCGATCCGAGGATCGAATCCGATGGACTCGATCCACTTGCGGAATGGGATTGGTATGAACGAGTCCGCAAAAGTATCGAAACTTCCCATCACTAATATACATATTTAACGCCGTGCTCAGACTCTCTTACTTCCCAGTGCAGTGGAAAGTTTTTCAAATAATATTAATACTTAAGCCTGGCAAACCAGAACATGAGGTTGTATCATACATCCCAATTAGTTTACTCCCATCCTTCTCTAAACTAATGGAAAAAATGGGAAATTATTACTAAAAATAAAATTATTCCAGACCACCAGTTCGGCTTTAGAAGCAGCACTCAAGAATACAACAAGTACACTGACTGGTCAACATTATAAATAGGATATACGAAGAAAAACATTACTACCCTGCAACTTTTCTAGATGTCGGCCAGGCCTTTGACAAGGTGTGGCACAAAGGATTGCTTTTTAAATAAAAAAAATTGCTTCCTCGCACACTTTACACTGTCCTAAAATTGTAACTAGATGAAAGATACTTTCAGATGAAACTGGAAGGGGAATTAACACCACTACATCCCATACATGCAGGCGTTCCTCAAGGGAGTGTCTTAGGTCCGATCTTAACCTGCTATATACAGCAGGCTTGCCAACGATTTGATTATCGAAACAGCATTTGCAGATGACACTGCGATTGTCGCATGCCACCAGAACCCGATTCAAGCTACGCAAATATTGCAACAAAATCGAAGTGTATTAGAAAATTGGACATTAATTGTAAATTTGTTAGATAATAGTTCATACCAGTACAGACTAAAAAGACACGTACCTCTAGATTTGCCTTATAGGTTTACTTAAACTAGAATAAATTTAACTTGTCGCTGCCTAAATATAACTAGGTAGTTGTAATTGCTAGAGGCAGGGTCACTGGATTCTACCTCTCATGTCAAGCCGTTTTTATCACCTCATATTTGCTTAATGTTATTTGTGTATGTATAACAGATTGCAAATAAAAACACACTTAAAAAAAATTATTTAAACAAGGCGTGCATTGCCATTGTCTTACTGCTGTAATTTGTTTTTGATAAGGACCCTTTTCTGTCTGCTATTTGCAAGCGAAATCGAAAAAAAACGTGTTGTAATTTTTGATTTTATTTTGTGAAAATTTTTCAATTTCTCACATTCAATGCCTTTCATTTTTGTAAATAGAAAATCTAATAAGTTGTACGTTGACGAACTAAAGTTTTGCAAATGTTCTTTGTGTTGACGAAAAATCACTTCCATTTTATAGAAGTAGCTGAAAACATCATCATTGACAAAGAAAAGGGTGTTATTTCGATATTTTCTTAACACGATGAATTTTGCAAATTGTGTAGTTGGTTTGTGAGTAGGCGATCCTGCGGAATCTAAACAGGATTTGCAAGTTCTGTTATTCTTTGCGATTCGAGACAGTATGTAACCGGCATTGTAATAAAGTACATTCATTTCTATGTTACCCAATGTGATTTCCCTCCCTGTACAGTCAGGAATGGGTGGCAACAGTTTTTCCTTCATTTGTTTCTTATTACTAGAATTTAAAACATCCCCGACAATAATTCTATCATCGTCTTCGTAGCTCGTGTTTTCTAGCGGCCTCAGATATTTTGATATTGCTACTACTTTTAAATTTTGTTTAAATTGAAGTGCTGTTGGGATTGGTTGTTTTGCCCGTATACAAGAAAAAATATTTTCTACACAATCAGATGTCCATCGGCCAGTCAAAACATATCTGTAGCCACGTTGGTTGATTAGATAATGTGATAATTCAATTACAGTTTTCGTAGTTACCATCACACCACGTTGTACAGGTTTGAATAATGAATTATTTCCAACCTTCATATCACGAAAAAGCTCAATAATTGATTGCAAAAAAGCGATTGCTTCCTGAAATTTTTTTTCTGAGAATTCATTACCGGCTGTTTTACCTAATGCAAATGTTGAGTTGCGTGATGTAACTAGGGAGAACCATTTTGCCACCACTTCAATGAACGTAGCTGTTGCACAATACTCCATATTATTGTTTTCATTAGCAATGTAATTCAAACCTGCACTTACATCTCGCGATAGCAAGTTCTTAGCCTTGTTTACTTTCATTTTATTGAAGGTACCACTGCTAAGATCGTCCATTCGGATTTTTGGTACTAATTTCATGTCTAAATTTTCTTGCAATTCAGCAAGTTCTTGCACATGTGAGCTACGTACGATTGAAGATGACAGATTATTGGTTTTAATGAATTCATTAGGTAATAAGATAACTTGATTGTTCAGGAGACAAAACTTTAAGTTTTTAAAAAGATGGCCTGGATCTGCCTCAAACCACAGTCTTCGTTCATTGTCAACAGGATGAGGAATTGAATTGACAATCTCAGAGTAACGTCCAGCAATGCAAACAGGAAAAGATCTCCAAAGAGCTGAATTAACAGGCCCCATATCACTTGTTACAAGGTGCACACGAAGCTCTATAGCTTCAGCTCGCTGAACAATCGTTAACATAATTGGTTTCAATAATGCTCCATCAAAACTATCAGGGGTATAAAGGTAAGCAACATTTTGCTTCCAACGAGAAAACAAACCACCGATTACAAAAACCATGCCATGAGTACCATCAGCATTTTCTTCTCCTATATCGAAAAAAGAAATAAGTAAATAATCTGTTACAGTGAAAGCTGGAAATACAGTAAATGTTAGAAAGTGGTAACAAGAGTCGAGTTTCAAGGAAGAAAGTATATCCACCTTTTCGAAGTTTTTACAGGATTTCCAGTTTTCTCTAACATAAACAATAATTTCTAAGAAGACTTATTAAAAAGGTTGTATCTTGGGGTGAAGGTATTTCCCTTTAATATTATGATTGAGGTTTTATCAGTACTTAAACAATAGTTTCTAAAAACTAGCCAAAATAATTTAAGTACTGATGAAACCTCACATTATAATACATATTTTTTCAACCTTTTGTGGTTGGAAAAGAGGAACTCCCGCAGTATGATTTTGTTGATGGATCGAACTGTCGCCCTGCAATGATGCTCATCTCGTCAAGTGCAATCATGCAGTCCCTGTCTCTGTCGTCTTTGAAATGCCGTATTTTGTCCTCCAACAATTTAAAAATGTGGTCGGATATTCCTGGCTCGAATTCAATTGTTTCCAGTTTCCTTCTCAAAGTGCGTGGTGATGGTAAAGGCATGTTTTGGGCTCGCAACTCCTCATAACCACTCGATCCGCACGAAAATTTTAGTCGGAGTGCTTTCTTTATTGTGTCGTTGGACCACTCAAATCCACGTGTTGATCTTCTTGTGAGAACTCTCACTTGGTCGTCTGTCAACATTTTCTTCATCATACACTTCCAACGATTTTGACTAACTAACAAGTTGTTGTTCATGTTTCTTAACTTTCTGTTGTTTTTCCTTAATTTTATGTTTGATTGTTCAGTCGTGTGTATAATTTTTTTTGCCAATTTCAACTCTTCTTTTACTCTAGTCAAGTTTTTTTCTGCCTCTTCCAACATCCTTTTCAGTATTGCAATTTCACTTTCCAGTGGTTCCGGTTGAAGAGTTTGTGTCTGCACGTAAAAAATATAAATTTAGTGTATCAACAATAAGAAACCGAAACTAACGACATAAAAACATATTCTTTAACTTGGAAAAGTATTGTACAATTGTAAATACAGCAAGGTATAAAAATGTCTGTAAGAATAACATAACAAAATTTAAAGTTGAGAATTTTAATTATTTTTCAAAAATCCTTTGTAAGAGCTGCTAATAAAATTCAAATATTGTCACAAATTTTTGAATTAATAAAACTAAAATTTTATCATAAAAAAATACAATAATCTATTAAATTTTTCAATAAAGTACCTACTACTCCCTCAATTATAATTTTAACTTTTAACAAAAAAATAATTAATTAAAATATGTTCATGTTACTACAGCAATGGGCATTTTGTATATATTGTTTGATTTATTAACAAAAATTGACTTCACCTTCATTGCACAAAATGAATTAAGATGAGGCACATATTTTAGTATGTGAAACAATTTGGTCAACTTAAAGCAAAATGCACTGTATAGCAATTAATTAAAGTCGACTATTTTAAATATAGATTTTTTTCAATAACTTACATCGCTTTCTGTGTAACTTTTTTGCAACTGATGAAAGAAAATTGTTGGGACTGCTGTGTTTTTCAGCTTCTTCTTTCCATCAACACGTATTTTTTCCCACATATCCTCTTCGAAATGGGCCTAATAATTATTATTTTTGAAATTGACCAAAAAATTTAAAAATACTCTTCTAATTTAACAAATAAAAGGAATATTTTACCTCACATATGCCTGAATGAGGTTTAGGTAGCCAGTTTTGTATTCCTAAGTTTTTTATCCACAATTCACGTCTATTTACGTCTTTTGGGAACCTAGCCACGTAAATGTTTGCATATTTACTTTGACGATTAGAGCAACCAGGAACACAGCAAGGTGGCATTTTCTAAAATACAAACGTGAATTATTGATTACTTTCACATTATAGATTTACTGTTATTTACAATTTTCCAGCTAAATATGAGTACTAACTTGTTTACTTACTATGTGGAGTAAGGTTAGAAAATCTGTAATTTTTAATATAATATTCTATTAGGCCCCTTTCCAAACGGGTGCAGGAAAGCTGGTGAGCTATAAAAAAAGAACTAGTTCATTCTAGTGAGCGAGCGGTTCTTAGAAATGAACCATGTTGTCCATCTCCAGTACAAATACAAATTATCATTATTTAGTAAGTAGTTACTCACATAACTTACATTGATTGAAATCACAAAATACCTAATTGAAACGCTCAAATCTTGTACAACAGCTGAGTTGACACGGTCGCCATTTTCGGGACCACTACCACAACATTTCGCTAGGGGAATCTAGTTACTTCCGGTAAATGGCCAGTCTCTCATTTCTAGGGTCTCTACCCAAAACTATATGAAAGGTTTCATGGAGCTACATAACTTTTGGCAACACTGTAATCGTTTTGGAGATAAGGAAAAGTCGGAAAATTACTAAAGGAAGTGTGAATTATTCCGGATGGTTGTAAATTAGGGCTACGTTATGTGGAATATTAATGCGAAGAATTGAAAATCTTTTGAGCGTGGTTGATCGCTTTCTTCTTTGTAGGTATTTTAGTACAGGCGCCAGGGAATTTTTACGTGCAATTCTTGGTACCCGCATTTTGTGTTAATGGGTGGGTGGGGGGCTGTGCTCTGAGTCTAATTTTAAGTTTTCGGATCGATCGGAGAAATTGTTTTTCCGCAATATCGAAAGAAGTGTTGAAAACGGTTTTTCAGCAATTTCTCGTTTCCTGTTGCTCTGATGCTGAAATTGCATCAATACAAGTTTGTAGTTTATGAAATTCCTCACAACTTTTGTAAATACTTTTTTCTCGTGCGCTCAACAATTCAAAAGTTGTTACCCCATAAAGCCAAGAAATTAAGGGTTGAAATGGGTTTTACGTAAATATATCGCTTTCAGTTAATCCTACGATAAAAAATACTCTTATATTTTTTGTAGAACAACTAATTTGCATAAAATTTGTGTATGAGTATTTTTTCATTTGGACAATTATTTACCGTTCTACAGCGCCGCAAATGTCGCAAGTCACGTAAACCGTACATTTAGTGTGCACTTTCGAACGGCCCTGTTCCTTCGAGTGTGTCGCACCAACTGTTTTCCACACCACCTTTGAGAGGTACAGCTTGTGGCGCGTTTTTTTTAAGTGGTCTCCCCTATAGGCCTAATCCACGAAGTGTATTTCTACACTTCCCTTGGTCTTTTTGATGGGCCGGGTTCTGCATCGTCAATTCCAATCATTGCAGAATCGTCGATTTTGTTTCCCTTGTTAAGTTGTGTTTCCCTTGAAACAAACTCGGAAGAGAAAATATGTCATCGTCATAGCTGGTCTGGTATTCGTCTTCATCTGTAGCAAGCATTCTGAAGATTTCTTGCACGTTCTCACAGGATACCCCGGCGCATATGGAGCAAATGGCGGTGCACTTTAAACCCGCTTTGTGGCAGCCACAAGCCTTTCCACATTTGGTCTTACACCCGCATGAAATTAATTTAATTATTGCAGTAGGCGCGGGAGGCTCAGTGCTAGGCACCGGTGTAAACGTACGGCTACGTTTCTTCCAACCCCATTTTTCCGCGGGTAGAGTGTCATTTCCAAGCCAGGATTGAACTTGATGGTATGTCCGGAATGCGTGCATCCTGGCCGTGTCTTTTGTAGGTGGCAGGGATGCCAGATTAAACGTTGACTTCACAAGGGATTTCGCGAAGTGTTTGTATCGCAGCAAGTTGATTGACTTGTCTTTATGGATGTCTCCACCGTACAACGCAATAAAAAATTGCTCTCCCGCTAATGCGATGATATCCGCGTCTACATCTTTCTGTACAAAGTGATTCGCTGCAGATTCCAGGGTAGGTGTCTTTTCTAGGGTTTTAAGAAATTTCACTTTGCCCATACCGTAAGCAGCCGATGTTGTGTCACAACCAGAAAATGCATGCAAGAACAAGATATGCTTTGATACAGCATCGCCGTGTTTCAAGCATGATGTAGAGTAATGCTGTTCCTTCGTATTCAGTTTTCCGGCTTGCAAAGAAAAACGTTTGCACAGTTCCGTCCTAGCGCCGTCAGAAGGACCAATATGTCGATGTCCTCGGCGACAATGGTTACAGAATCATAGAAGTGAGACTCTTCGATCGCTGAATGAACAATTAGATAGTCGGCATCTCCCAGTGCTTCTTCGACTGTAAAATCGCAATCTTCGAATTCTCTTCTAAGTAGTTGGATGAATTTGGCCTTGTTCTTCTCGTTCGCTAGAAATTTCTCCTGAGTAGTTGTTGGAACTGTATTGCTGGTAAAGATGACGTCAGCGTAACGTTGATTTTTTGTTCTGCGAAGTCGTTCCCACGTTTTCGTGCCGGCAATTTCTGGGTCGTCTGAGTAGCCATCGAAAACTATTTTTACCGATGTGCCGAAATGGTCTTTAACGTATTTGACGTACTTATCGCAAATTGCTTTGATAGTTACACCGCGATCCCACACGACTTTGTGCATCAAGAAACCTCCGTCGATCACGAAATATCGCTTTTCTCCAAGATCAACATGGTCCATAGGCGAAAAGGCGTTGTACAAGGAAGATTTTGTGCCCTTCCGCATTCCTTCATCAGAAAACAGTGACAATGGATATGGCGCGAGTTCGTAAGCGAGATAATCTTGCATATCTTTATCTGAATGCTTCGTGAAGGAAATTCGCTGAAATAGAAGCAAGGGGTTGATGGGGACAGGAATGTCGTCTATCTTGATACTGCTGGACAAGGCCGCTAAAGGAAGCACCTTGTCTTTCCGTCTATATGACAATGATCCGAAAGTATGTTGTTCCACTACCTTGGACAACATTGCCTTACCGGTTTCCTCTGAGAGGTGGCAATTAATGAGACGGGGATCTCCAACCAGTGCTTATGGCTACTAATTCGGTCCCCTCCAGGAAGGGTGAGTCGTGAATCGTTCATTTTGAATATAAATTTTTGTTTTGTTTAAGTTTAGTGACACTCTACCCGCGGGAAGATGGGGCTGACAGAAAAGTGACCGTACGTTTACACAGGTGTCTAGCACTGAGCCTCCCGCGCCTCTTACAATAATATAATTAATTTCATACGGGTGCAAGACCAAATGTGGAAAGGCCTATGGCTGTCGCAAAGCGGGTTTAAAGTGCACCGTCATTTGCTTCCCGCCGGAGAATCCTGTGAGAACGTGCAGGAATTCTCCAGAATGCTTACTACAGATGTTGACGAATATCACATCAATTACGACGACGACATATTTTCTCTTTCCGAGTTCTTTTCAAAGGAAACACAACTTGACAAGGGCGATAAAATCAACGATTCTGCAATGAGTGGGATCAACGATGCAGACCCGGTCCATCAAAAAGACCATGGGAAGTGTGAGACTGTTAGAAATACACTTCGTGGAGTAGGCATATCGGGAAAACCACATAAAAAGACGCGCTACAAACTGTACCTCAAAGGAACAGTGCCATTCGAAAGTGCACACTAAATGTACGGTTTACGTGACTTGCGACATTTGCGGCGCTGTAGAACGGTAAATAATTGTCCAAATGAAAAAATACTTATACACAAATTTTATGCAAATTAGTTGTTCTACAAAAAATATAAGAGTATTTTTTATCGTAGGATTAACTGAAAGCGATATATTTACGTAAAACTCATTTCAATCCTTAATTTCTTGGCTTTATGGGGTAACAACTTTTGAATTGTTGAGCGCACGAGAAAAAGGTATTAACAAAAGTTGTGAGGAATTTCATAAACTACAAACTTGTATTGATGCAATTTCAGCATCAGAGCAACAGGAAACGAGAAATTGCTAAAAAACCGTTTTCAACACTTCTTCCGATATTGCGGAAAAACAATTTCTCCGATCGATCCGAAAACTTAAAGTTAGACTCAGAGCACAGCCCCCCACCCACCCATTAACCCAAAATGCGGGTACCAAGAATTGCACGTAAAGCCCTATTAACGATTTCCCTGGCGCCTGTACTATTTGTCTAGTTGTGCGTAACGAATAATATACATTAAGCGATCACCTAGCTACGCTGTCAGATTGATATACTGACAACAATAGTGGACTGTTGAGCCTGAGTTCACGAGTTCGAATCTCAGTTTGAGCATGATTTTTTTTTAAATTATCGAAAGAGCGGTTGAAAATTTCTATCTTTTATCACATTAAATCTGAAATGCGTCGTCAACAACATAGCTAAATGACCATCTAGGTTTGGCAATTATTAGTTCCCGCTTCCTTTGCGAATTTTTGTTAGTTTTATGCGTTGCACGTATGGCGAAATAAAGTATAGCACAATATGATAACGGCCATACTACATTGGAATCACGGTTTAACATATTTCGAAGACTACGTGCATCTTAAAATGCGGGTGCCACAACAGCGAATTTCAAAAACTTCTTTATAGAAGTGGAATTTAAAGGAGGCTTACACTGTCTCTATTTGATTACTTTATCTTTTCGCCGATTGTATGACCAAACATACTTTTAAATAACCTTTCAACATTAAGAAAGAATTATTCAGTTTACATTAATTTCCCCTTTTGCTTCGTGATCTTTCGTTTCAACTTGATAATCTGCGTAGTGTTTTCTTCTCTTTGTGCAAATTTCTATATGTGGTTTTTTCAGTCCCACTAGGTTAAGCGGTGCTTATGTTATCATACTTACCATTTTCTCGATTTGGCTTCTATAAATTATAATATATTATACAACTACATGATCGAAAAAGACGATTATACGAGACGTATTGCCTGAAACGCTAGGAGACGCATAAGCAATAAGTCCAAAGGATGTTCGATTTTCGAATTGTATACAGGTATATATGAATTAAAAAATAAGTAAAGTAAAAAAGTAAACAGGAAGTAAACCATGGTTAGACCAATTAGGACATATTGAGCAGTAAACCGAGCTGACACTACTAAGACGAAACAGATGTTACGCACCACGGAGATGAACAACTTAAGAGCAATTACAGGGAAAACAAGACAAGACAGAATCAGCAACAGTGACATAAGGGAGCAATGTAACATCACTGATATAGCCCTATTTGTAAGGAAACGAAAAAGAGAATGAAATGATCACGTGAGCAGAGCTGATGACAGCAGAATTATCAAAATAGTAAGAGTCCAGAAACCACAAGGAAAGAGAAGTTAAAGCAGACCACAAAAGAGATGGGCTAAAAGTTGGATTTTCACGTCGATAGAAACTCCATAGATAATCAAACGATGTGTGAAGAAAAACAGGCTAAAGCCTATATAAAAGAAGAAGAAGGAAAAGAAGGAATTCATAAATTTAATGATTATGTGTTTACTTGTCAAATGTTTTATTCATTTATGTGGTGCTAGTATTGTTTTCGTATACCATTCACAGTTGTTAGTCGAAACTATGTGATTTTTATAACTGCAATTATACAAAGGTTGGTATTACACCGGTTATACAAAAGTTTGTATAATCGATATCGTCATAGTTACTGAAATAGCTGTTGTAATTAATACATGAAAACTCAGGAAAATTGCGTATTCTTATTGGTTTCTAATCTCATGCATGGTATAGTCAGTAGAATACAAAAACAAAAATAAAAAACTTGCCATAACAACCAATATCGCATAGCCTTCTAAATGCCACACCAAATAATATCATTTTCGACAACAGGTATCTAGAATTTGAAACATAAAAAAAATATTTTTGTAATTTAAATTAATCGATTTTAGGTAAACGTTTTGATTGCATCTAAAATGTTGTATTGTGTTGGTGCTTTATTTGCGCCTTATTCACTCAAGAAAATTAAAAGCTCAAACTTCGTTATCGCGCTTAAACATTCTTTCGGGGATAAAACGCCTCTAAAACGCTAATACAATAAATAACTATTATTCATCGTCTGTTTACCTTCAATTTTTAATTCTGAGTGTTTTTGGTCGCCTCTCCCATTGTATTTACACGTTCACGAGTACATTAATTTATATAATGGAAGCTATGCTGAATGCTTATTGTCCTAACAACAGAACAGTGATCGTAAGCTCTCCACTAAATTCAATAGCTTGTACTTACAGAAGCAAAACATATTCACGAAATAATCCAATACAGCTTATAAAATTAGAATGATATCTTGGAGATGGGGAAAGCAGCTTTTGGCTCAAAGGAACAACTCCGATTGTTTAGTTTGTGCCGTACGTCCGCTAATAGTTATGGGATCAGTGTGTGGAATTACAGTGATGTCTATAAACTGTCCTCATTCTCAAAACCCTTCCAGTGAGCCCATATTTATCAAATCTCGGATGCTATTACTTACATCAATAATTTATACGATCCTTCTTTCGGCGTGCTGGGTAGCTCTTGTATACTTAGCTTTGACTGATGACAGCAATGAAATGCAAAAGCTGATATTTGTAAGCGAAGCTCTTCTTACAACAGGATCGCTTTGCTTTTGCATCCCGGGGATGCTAAACTATCGACATTTAATAACTCAATTGAACGGGCTTGCATCCATCATTGGAAACCGTCAGCTCTACGGATACCGCACGATTTTAACTAGAAAAACTACAAGTGATTGTTCAAAATTTCTTTTCCAACAGACAATATTTTGTATTGTCGTGGATGTTGCCTTAACATGCTATTACGTAGTTAATCTGCCTACATTAGAAGCTTATATACGTAGTGTCGTATCCATCATCAACAACCACGTTTACGCCATTGCTATAGCATGGGTTTTTGTTTCCGGGAACCTCTATATAGAATTCTTTATACAGTGCTTTCAGCGTATTGAGAACGTTTTACAGAAGCGCATCGATATTGCAGAACCTAGTAGATATCTTCTTCGAAATGTACTGCGACCACCCGCTAAAGAACCTTCGCCTGAAGTAAACTTTCTCGGGCTTCAAACTATGTATATGGGTTTAATTGTCAACTTTCGCCATCTAAATAGCTTCTGCTTACTTGGATATTTACTTTGGTGGTTGACAGGTATAGCTATGTTGATAGAAAATGTCTACATATTAATGCTTGCCTACACTACTTCTTCGGTTGCCGATCTAGTCATAACGGCAAAATCGTTTAGCTCCTGCTTCGTGGTGGTTCAACTTCTGTTTTATTCGGAAGGAGTTAACACTGTGGTAAGATTTAGTTAGTCAATAAAATTAAACAATTACACGCGTAGCGCGTAGCCAACTTTGTATGAATTGCTATGAAACATAAGTGTCTGTTTTTATACACACAATCGGAATAAAATTACCGCCAAACTTCTTTAAATTATAAAGTCGATACATTCTGTTCATATCATTTAGTTTTTTCTAGAAATTGGAAAAAAGAATAAATTGTTAGATCGCCACATTTGAATAAGTCAAGGCAAGATTAAAGTTTTTATTTACGCTCAATATCTCATAACGCTTAGAGATTTTTGCATTTCATCCAAAAGCAGCCTATATTTATTCACTCTATATATTTTACGCACTACTTAAATGTACAACCTACGGTTTCCGTGAAATAAGGTGTTACAATTGAAACAAAAATAAACTACAACGTTAAATTTTATCTTATGCAGCTGGTAAAATACCCGTTAGCTACTGAATTATATAGCGGTAAAGTGGTCGTAGTTCAAATATAAAATAAAGGACCAATTTGTATACGCGATAAAGCGACTCCAGATAGTTATGCTCATCGTTTATAAACACGCAGTGCGCCAAGAAAACAACACCATATACTTAGTATAATAGTATATTATGTATCAAGTTTATAAAACGAGTTGCATACTATACTTTTTCTACGACCACAAATTTAGAGAATATAACATCATATTATTTCATTAAAATTTTGACATTTATTATATTAGGTTAAATTATGCTTGACAAACGTCAAAGTGACGGTTGACAACTAACTTGATTTTAGTTTTGGCTGTGGCTAATAAAGCAAATATTATTTGAACCTAACTTCACCCCATGACTAAAACATCATTGCCAACTTCAGCTCATGACTAAGAGGCGCTTTAGTCATAGGTTATGAAGGCATGATTAAAAGGTCACTTAGCGACGTGTATGTTAGTATGTTAAATAGCATTTTAGTTACAGGAGTAGAAAAACTACTATATTTGATAGACTAAGAATATGTATTAGGATGGAACGAAAACAGCCTTTTTTAATTTTTTTTTTTAGTATTGTAATAGTGGGCAAAAGTTGCCTTTTAGGTTCAAAAAGAAGGAAAAAAATGGTTGCTCTACTACAAATGCCGTAAAGAGCTTAAAGTATGTCAAAAAAATTAAAAAATTAAAAAATTATAAACTTGATAAATTATGTTTTATGGTTTTGTCGTACATATAATCTTACAAAAGATAGTTGTGAATACTTATATAAGCATTAGGATTGGAAAAAATTATTAATTGCAAAATATAATAATAATAAAAAAAACATTTTTAATATCAAAAAGTTTGTATTTTCCCTAATTTTAAAATTTTTGCGAACTATTGTTGTTACAAATATCAGTAAATTAGGTTGAAATAAAAACTCAGTTATATATTTTTTTATTAGAGCACACATAAAAATTATCTTAATACACTTTTAAAGACATTGAAAGTTCCTTTTTTATGATTTAAAAAACCTTTAATAATTACAAATGCTCCAGCTGCAAAATGTTTGTTTCTACTTTATTGTTTTTCACTGTTTTTTTTATTAAATTTTGGCATATTCCCATGTGAGTCAATTTTTGCTCTCATATATCCTTCTCTTGCGATTGAACCACAGACATTTTGAGCCGATTCAGTCACCAGTTTCACAGCTCTTTCCACTGCTTGCGTGTGACAAGGAAACCGGGGAAAGTCGATAAGCGGGTCCACTTTACTATTTGGTTGAGCTTCAGATGTCTTCTGTATAAAGTCTTTGAGAGAGTCACTGGACACATGTTTTATCAAGGGGGGTTCAGTGACATCATTTTCAGCCCATGAGATCACGTCGATGTAATCCTTTGCGTCAAAGTTTATCTGTGGAACTTTAAACTTTCTGACTCGGCCTCTACTTACTGTTCTTGCTTTTAAAGCACGTCATAAACCAAGTTCTCTTACATGTTTGTGCTTATCACATAGCATGCACAATAGGACATTTTCTGCAGCAGCAAAGTACCCAGTTCTTTGAATAACCGGGTCTAGAACGTTCTTGAAATCATCAGAGAGACAGCGTGAATATGAGATAAGCTTAAACAGATGTTTGGAACCATAAGTACATAAAGGTTTTAACTTAATGTTAAACCACACAGGTGCATACACTGTAACAATGTAGGTACTCAGCCAGAGTCTTAAGGTTTTCAGTTGGAGTTTTAGTTGCCACATACAATCTAAGTATACGGTTTGCTAATGTAAGCCACCTGGAGTGAGAAAGTTTTCCAGGGTTTTTTAAAGATAAATCTAGCTGGCAATTTCCACTTGATACAGCGATATACATATCCAATAAATACTTCTGATCTGTACTTAAATCATTTATGTTCTCGAAAAGAAGGAGGTTATTTTCAATTGGCAAGGAAGTAACCACAAGAAGATTAGCACAGTTTTCCAGCTGCTGAGCTATTTCGCCTATAAACTCATTGGGTCTCTTCGTTTCACCATCTAAATTACAAAAAAGATGTCGCAAAGGTAGCTTATTTCAATGGAACAAACAATTATAAAGGTCTTCCTATTTCATTTTCCATCAAAGAAATCACACCATTATTATGTCCAGTATTTACAACGATTCCATCACACCCAATAGCAGTAAAGTTCAAAAGTTGTTCGTTGTGTTCTCTATCTTCAAGAAACTCCAGTATACTGTCTGCTAAGTCTTTTCCAGTGCCAGATTTAGGTGTTACGTGGCCTAAAAACTTTTGAGTTTGGTTCCTCTATTAGTGAAACCTGCTCTTCTAAAATAACTTTTTTGACTAGTTCCTTTCTTTTCTTGAACAATTGTTTTTACCTTTTTTCCATCAAAAACAATCCTGTATTTTCACTTATCTGATCATAAAGCCTGTCATTAATGAGAGCTCTTCGATTCTTTGATCTTGCTCGTCTAGTTTTCACCATGTCTATTACTTTGATTTTGTCTTCCCCTGTGCTTAGACCCAAGTCCTGTAAGCCCTCCCCCCCCCCTTCCTCCAACATCCGCTCCGGCCATGACTCATGCTCCCGGATGCCAATGCAATAGTTAAACTGTCTTTATCTTTCTACTCATATTGAAACGCCTAAACTTTTTACTGCATAATCGAGACACATAAAAGAAGGTGCAAAAAGTGTGTTTTTCTAAAACTTTACCGCTCAAGACATAATGCAAAAAGTTAAAAAAAACTGTGTGTATTTTTTATACAAAAACTGCTTTTTTGGCAAAATTTTAAGTAAAAAAAGATATTTGACAGCTTGTTAAAAAAACTTAAAAATGTAGCAAAAATTGCAATTTTATGAAACTTTATGGTCCTTGCGGCACCTCAAGACGTGCTCCAATATTTTTCATATTTCTTTTTAATTTTATCTACACCAAAAGGCAACTTTTCCGGTTATTACAAATTAAAAATCAAAGCTTGTTTTTTTCGTTCCACCCTAATTTGTATATTGCTATATTTACAAATAGGAAACAATTGACAATTGGGAATTTGAAGTTAAATAAGTTAATTTTGAAAAAATAATTGCAATGCTGCGACAGCATACAGAATGCGGCCGGCATTACATTGATAATTAGCATAACAGTTAATTAAGTTGTAGATTTCCCAACTTTTTTTTATACATTTTGCGGTCTCTTGTATACGATTTCTCGGGAAAAACTATTGGTTTTTCAGGAAAGCCAGGTGGTGTGAGTCGTTTTGCTTTTGTCGTCATTTATGTAAACGTGACGCAAATGACAGCGAGTTTAGAAAATAATTGAAAAACATTTTGGGCGTAGCTAAAGTTCAAGAATAAACACAAACTAGGGAGATTTTGGCGTCACTTCGAACCTAATAGCATAAATACTATATCGGGTTTACTTCAAAATTAAATATCGGTTACAGGTTTGAAATTTAAAAAATTCAGTCACTTGTGTTAAAAATTAAACAACTAAAGTTAAACCCTGTTTCCACTATGTCTAAAAACAAAAAAAACATTTGTGCGTCAATTAATCAAGTTTGAAAAGCATTACTATCTTCATTTGAAGAATTTGTGAATGTGTGGGTGTGTAAGTGAAAAACAACAGCTAATTACCTGGCACGCATTGTAATCGAAATTTGGTGGTTCCTGGGCATCGTGGAAGTGGCAACAGCGGCAGATAGACGATCAACAGGAACTTGGATCACGAGTATCTGCCGTCTTATTAACCGACCCATATTTTAAGGCTGAACAACAAGGTCTGTAGCTACCAGCATCGGCGTGCGTTTGGGCAGTGGAGTAGAACATGGTAGGAGAAACATGTTTTCTTTATGTCATTTAATTATCTCGCTGAAGTGTGAAATGTTTGTGGTCAAAAGTTGCTAATGACTCCATTTAAGACGCACAATTCATAGTAATCAACAGAAAAAGTAAGTGCTTTTATCTTGTATTTTAAATTCTCATAATCCCGCGATATGAATACAAAATTATTGTCTGTGATCAAAGTGTTCTAACAATTTTTATTATATTTGTTATTTAAGAACTCTGAGATACAAAATGAGATGAGATGAGCTTGCGATTTGCCCAACTTGTTGGCGTTTACAGTCAGATAAAACAAGCATAGCCCATATCTTATTTATAGCAGCAAGGTCTCTAGTATTTATTTTTGTGCAACCATTATCAGTAGATAAGAGTTTCGTTAATTATTGTGTGATAATAAAAGTATAAGAGGGATATTTAGAGCTGTTTATATGTTCCAATTGCCGAAATGGAATGTTCAGACCGGGACCTACGTTGAAGTTAAACGCGCCCAATTGCAAAATTGATTTACTCAATTGCAGCATTGACCAAATGCGTTTTGGAAGCTGAACAAATTCGGTATCTAAGTTTAACATATATGTCTAATCCAAATAATAATTCAATACGTAAATATTGTATTTAAGGTTAGTTAGTAATCTGACAAATTGAAAATACAACGCGAGTGAGAGAATTCTTAAATACCCTTTTCGAATGCAACCGTCATTAAACGTCTGCCATCAGACCAATTTTTAATACCATACTATAGTCAAATTTGCAATTATTTATGTTATTCTTTCACAGCAGGCGTTACCACACGTATCCAACTGATAGAACTATAGACAAATACCTGTTAAGTATTTTAACGCTATGCCAAGAAATTAACTTACCCCTTAGTTAGTGTTTTGATTTATACCTGTAATTATAAAAGTTAAATGTCTCTTTTAAAATGTAATGATGCCTCTCAAAACAGTAATACAAACGTATTGTCATCAATTGGTATAGAAACGGAAAATATAGGTACCTTCAGAAAAATTGTTTATATATTTTTCTATACTGTTTCATTTGCAAATGTTTATCAACCGTCTCTCAGTCTTTGTTTTTACCAACGAGTAACTAGGGAAATGAGAGACCCATAAAATTAGTACAAAGTAATAAAATTCCCTATAGTTAGCAAAATAAACCTTGCTACCAATTTCTTATTCTTCTGATACAGAAAGCTTATACAACGATTATCTCCTATTTTGCACTGCTGTATATTAAAACTTTTTGGCCATGAAGTTAGAAGGGAGGAAAGCACCTTGCAATGAATTAACATGAATGGAAGAATGGAACGGACTCGCCCATGTGGGAGATCGCCAAGACGAACAACGACTAAGTTTGCTTAGCAATGTACAGCGCGAATAACAGAAAAAGTTTCAAAGCCACTATGAAGCTGGAACATAATCACGACTCCCCTGTTAAGAAGGAAACGAGCGAAGAAGAACGGTTATGGTTTCATGTTACATAGAAGGGTTAACTAACGAAGAGGCGCAAAAACTTCCATGGATTAAATTAACGAGCAATGGCTTAAATCGAACATTCCGTCGTTAGAAAGATTGATAGGAATAGTAGTCTCAAACAAATTTTCAGAACGGCTTTGTACTTTATTAAGGTTTTACTGTTAAAATAGCGAACACAAAAACAGAAATCCCTCGTATTAGATAAAATATCCTTTCGATAACAACAATATTGAATAAACCCGATATTATACTAAAGCATTTTAAATTATTCAAACTTCTATCTTAAAAAATACGTACATCCGTACATCTTTAAATATGAAAATTATAATATTAAGTACAAACATCACGTTCAGTATAATGCATGAGATAAAAGAAACTTAAAAAAATCGCATTAATGTTTCAATCGTCTTCGTCAAAATTAACAATTACAAGTATTATACGTCATAATTGGGTTGACATCTACGTAGTACCAATTTTGTTAGTGTCTGTCAAATTATTTTTTGACTTTTAAGTGAAGTAAATTTTCTTACTTTACCATTTAACCACGCACATTTTATTGGGATGAGGTTTGTTTGTCTCTTTAATAAGTGTTTGACATGTTGATGACACAATTTCGTAAATATTATGAATTAACTAACTGTACTTGTAATATATTCTACAATTTTGTAATAATCCTGCTACAGCCCATATTTCCCCACTGCCCAAAGGAATCTCATAATTAGTAAATGCTACGCATAGTACAAGGTTGTATTCTATGCCCCGTTTAATTAAAATTTTGAGAGTATGAATGTGATCGCAGGTACTGAAAGTAAGTGTGCTCGATTAATATTGGGTAAGACTAAGTTCAGCGTACCTAAATCAAACAAGTAGCGACACTCACTGTCGGTTCCTTTGATATAAAAATACCCATTTGGATGACCTTGAACGGCTTCTGGGGTGTACTTTCCTATA
Organism: Agriotes lineatus; assembly: GCA_940337035.1. Lineage (NCBI taxonomy): Eukaryota > Metazoa > Arthropoda > Insecta > Coleoptera > Elateridae > Agriotes > Agriotes lineatus. The sequence continues at coordinate 43,818 of CALNHX010003383.1, read as the reverse complement.
GTACTAACAGATGGCGCCACTGCTTTATCACATACATGGATATATTAATACAGGATACGTTCACTACATGTAAACGTACGTCGAATCTTAAAATAACATATCACGGAGTTCGGTACCTTCCCCCATTTCATTCTAATCTGTATCACTTTATTTCTCTCTCCCTCTAGACGTATTTCGTACAATGTTTCGTACCCTTAATTTTGAAGTTTTGAAATGAAAACGTCAGAAGTGTCATTCAATTTCAGTTTATTCTTCGAAAATTGACTTTAGCAATGAGAACATGCATAATTTGTTCTATTTCTTCTAATTCTTCAAGCGAAGACGTATCTTTTCACCGGTGTTTAGTAGATAGTTTGTTTAATTAAAACCTTTAAAAAATTATTTCAGTTTTTTTATTGATATTCATATCCCTCATAGCATTAGGAAAGGAATGAATATCAAAAAAGTTCCCTATCCAAGCTTCAAAAAGGATTGATTCCCTACAGTTTTTCAAGGCACCTAACTTCTGAATGAATTATAAATTGTAAAGTTGAGGTTAATGTTTCCTTTTGCTTCTTCAGCTGTTCGTCCACATTCTCGTCATGTTTTTCATCAAATTCGAATGTAGGAAATAACAGCAGTTCATGCAGATGTGTGGGGGTTGGAAAAAAATAGTAACTGTTCGTTACCACGCAACTGAGGTACAAGCTCCAGCAAGCCATATAAATTTGGTTGTGCGTTCTTGTAAAATGGGGTGCAGGAAGAAATGTGATTGATCTCGAAGTTCTTAGTGATGAAAAGAATGATATTGAGGACTGCACATTATTAGAAGCAGAAGATTTATTCTCATATTCTTTAACCTATTTAAACGTAGAAATGGAAAAATTTCTAAATGATGGTAACATTAACTATAATTTCAAATAGCAAAGTTAATTTTGATTCCAAGTGATATTTTTTTCAACAAATAAGTGGATTTTTGCCTACAGGGGCACCACTAGAAAAAAAAACGCGCCAAAATCTCTACCTCATGGGTGGTGTGGAAAAGAGATAGGTACCAGTAAATTTAACTGTATTTTTCCAAAAAATTTAAGTACCACTTTCAAAATTGGTGCAACAAAAATTTTATCTATCATTCTTGCAAAGAAATGTGCTCTACAAATTTACTTCTATCCATTTATATCAAAAACTCCTGTTTTTGCGATATTGACCAGAAACTAAACAAGCGAGCACATTTTGTGCTGTACGCTCAAACTTATTTCTACTCTTGCTGCAGATTACACATGACAGACCTTATTGAAACTTGTATTTCCAATATTTTCATCCCTATTCAATTTTCTTCTCCGATGCACCCTTTCGTAGTTAATAGCCAAAAACCAGTGCTACTACCAGTCTCAAGGGTATTTTTTGAGACTACGGGTATGTGCATCACTACTTGGGTAGGGAATTTTTTTGATAATCATTCCTAATGCCATTAGGGATATAAATATTAATAAAATTACCAATTTTAAATTTTGGCTTAGACTAAATCACGGGTGGCTCGAGTACAATACTCCATCAAACAAATCCTTGCAAGGCATATAAAAATTAAAAATACTAAATGCCTATTTTTTCTGAAAATGGGCCTTTTGCATAATGCACAATCAAATAAACACGGCTATTTATTTAATAACCAACTGTTTTGGGCTAAAATGCAGAATCCGAGACCAATTACACTGCCAACTCTTTTCCTTATAATTTTGGTTATGGTTAGTAGAGAAACAACATTAAATAATTATTAATGTTAACAATAGCAGGGATATTGCCCTCGGATTCTGCATTTTCCCCGTTGTTGCATGCATCAAAGTTCTGCTTCCTTTTTATTTATTTATTTATAATGTTAGACGGCTGAGCCGATAAAACATATCAATCGAAAACTAGAGCTAATAAAATATTTACACAAAAATTAAAATTGAAGGCACATAATAATGCAGTAAATAACAAGATAAAAAATTCTACTTGCAACACTTGCAAACTTGAAAATTTTACAGAATGAAATTATACAACTACAGCGATTAACTTAACTTAAATTAACCACTCCATTTGTCCAAGGCGTTTACTGAAGGCGCACAGACAACTGATTCGGGAAGAGCGTGCCAATCTCCAAAAATTCTGTTGAATAAACAGAACTGCCGACACATTTTATTAAATCTTTCGCGCACTAGCTTGGATTCATGGCCACGCAACTGCACATTCTCACTAGTAACAAACCCTTCAATGACTACAGTGTAGTAAACATGGAGGATTTTATATTTCTCTTATTAGGTTACGTCTTAATATCTTTCAGAAATGGATGATAGCCCCTCTACCTGCAGCCTCTGTTCATATGGCAGTTTTCAAATAGTTGGCGATAACTTGGTGATACGTCTCTGGGTGAGTTCAAGAGCATGAATGTCTTTAGCAAGGTTAGGCTTCCAAACGCAGGACGCATACTCCAAAATTGGCCGAATTTAGGTTTTCGCTAAAAGTTGAGAAGACATGTTTTTAAAAGCGATCGAAACTAGCTACGACATGATATTTACTTTCTTGATTGTTTTAGCAACGTGGTACTCCCATTTAAAATCCGACGACACGGTGACCCCAAGATCTCTTTGTTGATAAACCGCCTTTATAAGCACATTGTTCAGAAAATACGTGTAGCTAGGGTTGTGGTATCCCATGTGCAACACGCTGCATTTTTGTTCGTTGAGCTCTAACAGCCACTTGGAACACCATTCTCGGAGTACAAAAGGTCATTTTCTACCATACTTCAAAATAGTGCATCTTGTAAAGGACAAACTCAGTTTCAGAGCAAAGTAGTGTTCACAAACTTCTTTTATTAGGATCATTAATTTCCTTTCAACCAGCCTCTGACAAGTTAAAACGATTAGACACGGTCACCTAAAAAAGTTATCATGAAAAATGGTGCTACTTGAACATTTAACTTGTTGGACCTACCAGTCAAAATGTTGTTTACATGGTTTTGATTGCTATTATTTTCAACCGTAAAACTCAAAGACTCTAGTAAGTGGATATCTGCACACAATCTTATCGAGTGAGGTTATGTGTTGACTGTTGAGGTTATATTTTCTAATTCGTGTTTATTTATACGATTAGGTACTTCTTTTCTACATTTTGTAGCATTTTGAAACCAAAAAGACTAGTTCTGGCACCATGTAACACGAGTTAAATGTATTTTATCATAATTTCTTTCCATTACGAGTCAAAGTACCTCTCTAAAGGATAGCGCTATACGTAATGCACGCACTGAGAGTGACAGAAATAGATGGTACGTCTTGCTCAACTATAGCAACGGCACGCCGTATCTAGTACTTATATATCTATGATCACATATGATCGCTAGTAACTGGCTCTGATTGGTAGAATTTTGTGCTGCCATCTGATAGTCAAGCTTATAAATACCCCCCGAGTTACTGTCCAGGCACTCTAGACAGGTTTTAACATTTGGAATGAGTGTCTCTACTTTAAGACGACTCCAAACTTCACTTACCACAGGCTTAAATTGCGTTTGGAGGCAAACGGTAAAAACGACTCAGATCGACCTCGGCTAGCCAATGAGAAGTCGTGCTACTGTCCGGTACTGTTTTAGAACAAATGACAAAAAAGGTGGTTTATTTCCTTCGGTGCCACCGTAACTCTCCACCGTTGATGGAATTTCTTTGCCACGGTTAAGGCAACTGGGCCTTGTACAAAATACTTACTTTAGATCTAGTAACTTCGGGAAGACCTTACGGCAGGTGCTTTATGGAAAGGCTACGTCAACTGGATTTTGGTACGCACGTAAGATTTGTATCAGTTTGCATGAAACGTATGGGTCTGTCTTTCGCAGTATAAACCAAATAAAATTATTTCCAACGTTTCAGATTTTGTTTATTATATGTCGAAAACAATTTTCTACATGAGCTATTCACTATCTAAATCATAAAGTCAATAGTAACTTTTGGCAGCATCAGTATTTACAGCTATATAATGTAGTATTCAATGCCAAATCTGAAGTCGATCAAAGATTTAAGTTTTTGCCTTCACATGGAGTCATAAGACTGCTTGTTCGATATCATACCTTGTTCAAGTTAGACTGTTAAAATATTTCTATTCATACAGCTTACCTTTAGGTAAAGATGATAAGTTTAAATATACACATCGTGCAAACCATAAAGTATGACATTATACTAAAGAAATCAAGTTACTCTTTTACCCACATACAGTAATAGAAACTTATCTCGATTTATCCGGAATACTCCATACTTTGAGTAGTGCAAATAGTAAACGGGAGTAAACGGCAAGGAAAGAATTGCATCTTTCGAGAACTATTGCCAATTCTTTAAATCTGAATTTCTAAACACGTTTTAGTTGTTATCTATGTAATCTCCTACCAAATCTACACATTTGACCCATCGATGATTGAACTTTACAATCTCTCTTTATAGAAGACCTTTTAACCATGAATTCAAAGTTGCCATCGTCTCTAAAACGCGTTCCACAGAAATGAGCTTTCGATTTCTCGAACAGAAAGAAAGCTGAGGGTGCACGATAGTACTTATAGCCTTGTTACAGGAGGATTTCGAAGCCCAGTTCAGTCGCATTTGATTTAGCTGGAATGAATAGTTGCTCTACGAGCACTTCTTTTCGCAGTGGCTCACTGCTTTTGATATGAATTTGGTTAGCAGCTCGCAGTAATGCGCACCGTTGACGGTACGACCATAAAACGATGTTTTGGATGTGTAGGTGTACAAAAGAAATGTAAGCAAATGATGATAGATGGAAGTCAAAGAAAAATTACAGTAAAAATTCACGGAATTGCTTGAAAGAAAGTTAAAAGAGCATGAAACAATCTCACACCGGTGAACCCAGTTCCCTTCCCATTGGAATTGGTGCGATAAAAACAATAGAAAATTAAGTTAGGCCCTGGGAATATAAATTTTTGATCTGCAAAAATTGAAACGAAACAAATCGTTAAACTGTCTTAAACTAGGTACATGTAGATAAAGAACACAGCGATATGAGAAGCTGTTAAACTTCAATTTTTAGCAAATACCAAGGGTTGCTCTATGAAAACGAGAGAGGTATGTGGACCAATAAATGTCCCTCGAGACACGGTATGCAAGGGAAGAAAACGTCATGATCAGATGATCTACACCGAGAGCGCATGGACTGACAGATATGGATCCATCTCAAAACTTAGACCAAGTTCACACAGTAGAAGAGTCAGAACAATTATTTATTTGGTATCCAAACGATGCATTAATAAGTAGAAAGAACGAGTAATAGACATAACGTTTTAACAAGTGCAGAAAACGTGACCAGTGCTCTCTACTGGATCAGCTAATATAGAGGTCATTTACGGATTGGGGCATTCATGTAGCTAAGACAGTGGCTACAATTGAGTATTTCCAAGTGACGTCACAAGCTCCGCCTTAACAGCTGATCGAGGACAAGGAACTTTAGCTTTCTTATGGAAACGTTTCATACATTCTAATTTTATAAGTTTTGTGTCCATTGTACTGAGCTTATTTAATACAGCAGTGTAGTTTATGTGTTGTTTAATAATTGTCTAAACAGATAAAGGCAGCAGTCGATTTGTATTACAACTTGTGATGATGATGTGGGTATTAATGACCACCGACAAATGGTTGGGATTTTCGTATTCCTGGTTAAAATACTCTTTTCTGATGAACATTGAAGGAAGTTATGGACTTGTAAAATAGTTTGATAGAAGGGTTTCTAGTTTAGTCCAAAAGCTAGTTATGTAACATATTTGAGAGTGAATAAAGAACATAACCTTGAAACCGACAGAAATGCGAAGATTTTGTGCAGTGCTTGGGTGTTCAAATAGGAATAACCGAGAAACAGAAAAGAAATATTTTGGTATTCCTGGTGTGCGAGATAGAAGAGGTCGAGAGATTCCTGAGCACATAAATTTGTTCAGACTACTCTATAGCATAGGTAATTAATTTTTATTATTAAAACATCTCTATTGATTACATGGAATCAATTTGGAATTTCCAGAAAGACAGGCGGCATCTCATGATTGAATTAATCCAGACTAGGTTTTTCTCTACATTTATCTAAAAATTAAATCAAAAATGCTTCTACCTTCGAGATAGTTCTCTGACGGAAGGCACTTGCTGCTCACCCACAAATCACGATAGTCGTAAATAACATAGCAAATCCATGAAATCACTAACTTAATTACTTATAAACTAAACTACACTTATAACGTCTAAAAAATTTCTCATTATTGTCTAAAAAATCAAAAGGTTGTCCTCGATCAGCTGTTGTTGGGAGGAGCTATCACGTCACTGTGACATACTTGGAATATTCTAATTAAAGCCTAGAGGAAGGAGGAGGGGGCGTGGAAATATCTACATTTTGAAAGGTTTACCACTACCGGTCTGTGTTCGTAGACGATTTAGGGCTTTCCAGGTTGGTCAGTCCAAAGTAGTACTACTTGGTGATAGTGAGTCTTGGCTATTGAATTTCAGACTATTTTCAATATTAATACTTCTTTTCAGACTGATGTGCGTTGTTTTAATAGTATCATATTCAGCATTTCAGTGTTGGTTGTCATTTGATATAGATGTAAGTTTGAAACTGTAGGTGATAATTCTGCCATTTCGGCATAGGGCAGGACTCTATTTTGTGATAAAGATGTAGATGTAGATGGTTAGCGTCAGTGTGGCAGCCTGTTTTGACGCGACAATTTTTGAAGCAGGTTGTTTTCTTTCGGATTTTCTATATTCTTCTTTCTAGATGTAGTGGATTTGTTGCAGGTGTGATCTTTTATTCGTCTATACGTTTCGCTTCTCTGTTATTGAGGTGGTATATGTAGCGCTGTGTTATTAAAGGGTAGTACATCTCCTGATAGTTCTTTGATGTGCTAAAACTTACGATTTTAGGTTACAACGGACACGCAACTTGTTCTGGGTTAATAGGTTTGTCATGTATGTGCACGTTGAACACAAAAGATAATCAGACACGTCCTTGAGAGATACCTTCTTATAATGATGCCATTGTTTAGTGTGACTTGAAAGTGTGTGTTTGGAAGAAAGTTGCAGATGTGGGTGGCCAGCTTCGTAAAAGGGTATAACTTCCTATAGGAAAGACCGTCGTTGACGGCGTTGAATGCGGTTGTTAGGTCAACATGTAATATTCCATTTGCTTTTCGTTAAGTAACAAACGACTTCCGGGATTGAACCGTATCATTATTGAGGTCGAAGAACTCAACGCTTCTCCCACTTTCGTAAAGGGCTTCATCAGGAGAAAAAGCAAACGAGTACGGTAACTCAACGTGTAAATCACGCTAGAGGCAAATGCCGTCGCGGTTTAGAAAATGCCGTTGAGGTTTAAGAATTAGCAGTTCCTACATAGAAGGAAGGAAACAGCCATCCTTCCGATTGAGATTGTTAGGGTGTTAGTAAATCTCAATGGCTTCTCGAATCTTTCTGCTAAAGAAGAATGGGGATTTGCATATAATGGAAGTTTTACCAAAAAGGATCTTATGGCCGGTATAGCGTGGCGATGGCTGATGATGAAACAAGACCCGACTTGAGACAGCGCTGGTGCTCAGAGATGCGAGTTTTTACTGAACGTCCTGTTTCACCAACGTATACAGCATTACAAGTGCAGGGGACTCTATAAATACCTTTAGATGACATAGCGTTTAATTTATCTTTAGTTGAATGAACAACCTGTGAAATATTGCTCGGGGGTTTGAATACTGTTTAAAGTTTTGTTTTCGAAGAAACTTTTTTACGCGATAGGTGGATATAGGGAAAAAAGGCTATTGCTGCAGGAGGATCGGTTTTCGGAGGTTTGGGTGGTCGTGGATGAAAATGGCGATTGATGGCAGACTGTATATCCCTAGCATGGTAACCGTTGTTCCTAGGAGCTTTCCGAATGTGGTCTATTTTAGCGTGGACATTAGCATACAACGACTTATTTGTATCAAGTAAGTTGTTGCCTCGGTGTTGATTCGCTTTTACTAACTTCTAGTTATAATTTTTAGTAGCCTGATGATGACTATCTAGTCGAAACATGTTGCTGTAAAAAACTTGCTTACTGCTTGTTATTAAATTTATACATGGGGTAGGTTTGGTGCTTTTACTATCTCTCCTGGACATTATCAGGTTGGGAAACAGCTCGGTGTACAAGGGAATTGACAACGGAAAGTGTTTGTGTAGGATGATGGTGCTTTTCGTTGTTGTGAACCTTTTGCAATATATTCTGTTAGATTTAAGGGTTGGCTAGGGCAGGAGTTTACGGATGGAATCCTGCTTGTTCGGGTAACAACTTTTGTTCAATTGCATAACTATGTTTAAAAGTAGCCTTTCGCATGTGTTATAAAGTAAACAGGGCAGAGATACTATAAGTCTACAGCTTTTTTTTTGGAAACTCTATTTATATTTTTACAAATGTCAGCTTCGCTTTGGGGGTCTAGATAATCTTTCTGTTGGTTAATATTTTCCATATTGTTGCTTTTGGTAGCCTATTGATTGGTTCTTTTATTGTATATTACCTGCTTAGAACTTGGTTTGAGGAGGCGTTAGTTATTTCATTGGTTAGTTTGGGATTGTTTGACAGCTTTCTACGCTCTAAAAGTAATATGCGACCAGTAATCCAGCCAAAAATGTACGCAAGAAGTTACAATAGAACACAGAGGGTTTCACTATGGCAGAAGCCGTAAATCCAGTGCAGCAGAAACACAAAAACACTTATTAAAGCTTTTTTGGGCACCAGTGAGTAGAATATTCCCGCATAAAGAAATGGTTGACCTTTTCCAACTCAGAAGAAAACGGCGAAGATGTCGGGGGGAAATCAAAGTCTCTCCATTAGCTCAATTGGTTGTGGCATGGTTGTATAGAATGCAGGTCAACGCCATGTGACAATTGGTACGCTATATTGAGCAGACAATAACATAGATAAAATAACCAGCAAGCAGCCAAAGCTCGCCTTTATCAAACTATTATTACAGGGAGAAAAGATAACATCACAGTATCACTTGCCATGAGTACGGAATTCTCATAGTGCTGGTGCCAATACAACCAACGTATTACAAGGCCTATAGCTTTTTCTTATACGGAATTGCTCAAAACTCATGTCTTCTAGGCAAACACTAATGTAAACATAGTTAAACACCGTATCACTTTCAGTGATAAATCTAAAGGGGTTTAATTCTTTCAGACGTTTGGAAGAGCTTCAGCTTCTAAAAGTTTACCTGATGCGGCATAAGAACCAACGTAGACGGTTGCCTGAGCGGCAGAAATGCTGATACTGTCCTGGGGTAGAGCTATACCAAAAAGAAGATAACAAAGCCTACTAAAAAAAACTCCAAGGAAGAGTGAAGAGCTGCATTTCCGCTCACGTGGCTGGACTATTTATTGGCGTCCACGAGAAATTCTACGCACGATAAAATAACATAAGAAGCGTTCGAGTAGTTCATTATGTATGTATACATTAAGAAACTGTTGTATAGAAGGGCTCATCCAGCAATTTCGCATTGCACTATGAGTATTTTCAAATCATATTGGTTTATTCGGGTATGTGCTGCAGGCGTATGATCGAACCGTCTGAATATGTGTACATCAGTTATTTTTGGTTTTTGGGTTGTCTATAGTACTTGAAAATGTCTGTCTCAGCGCCACATTTTCTAGAAATCGCATAATTACCCGTTATGATGGCGTAGCGGCAAACTGCTGGACTGTCGAATCTCAGGTCGCGAGTTCGAATCTCGGTTTAGGCAGATACTTTTTAAATTATCAAAAGATGCGGACCCAAATTTCTACCCATTGTCATCTGCAAATCTGAAATGCCACATCTCTCCGCTAGCGGTATTGTTAAACGGCCGAGCCGATTTTAAATCGATTTCTCCATCTGGGTTTTGCAATAGTTAGTTCTCTTCTCTCTTTAGTCGAAGTAATTGCACGTGTTGCTCGGTAATGCACATAAGATAGCATGATAATGTCCATACCACTTTTAAAGCACTGGCTTAAAGAATTACGACGATTGAATGGTTCATAAGGAGTGGGCGTTCGTTCCAAAGTGCGCCTGATGAAAACCGCTCAGTGTCAACATTTCCAATTATCGATAAGCAGCTTGCACCGTCTCACCTTTTAGTCGCTGCGTCTAAGCAATTGGTTTTATACACAATATCTTGTCTGAATAGTTTCTTCTGTCTGCATTATTTTAGCTTAAGTGGCTGCATTTTCTCTTATTTTTATTGCTAATTTAAATTTTATTAAGACTTGTTTTTTGTCAGCTTCAATTTTCAGCAGGAACATTACAGCTATTATATCATAATTTGTATCAATGCTATTTTATACATTGTGTTTTTCCAATCATTTGTCACGACTATTTGTTCACCATTCGTATTATGTTTGCTCACTAAACAGGGGACTTAACTTAATTGGTATAATGGAAGTTATGCTGACTGCTGCTTGTTGTAACAACATGACAGTGACCGTAAACTCTCTACCTAATTGACTAGTTTTTACGCAGCCTATTGAGTAGGACAAATTTCTTAAATAATACAGTATAGCTTATAGAACTACAATGATGTCATGGAGATGGGCCAAAATGCTCTTCGTTCAAAAGAACAACTTCGATTGTTTAGTTTGTGCCCTACGCCCTATAATAGTCATGGGATCGGTGTGTGGAATTACAGTGATGTCGATAAATTGCCCTCATTCGCAAAACCCTTCTAGTGCGTTCATATTTGTCAAATCTTGGAAGCTATTACTTACATCAGTCATGTTTACATTCTTCATTTCAGCGTGTTGGTCAGTTCGTGTATATCATGCATTCGTGGAGTACGGCAATGAAATGGAAACGTTGATATTTGTAAGCGATGCTCTCTTTTCCGTGGGATCACTCTGCTTTTGTATCCCGGGGATACTAAAACACAGAGAGCTAATAAGCGAATTAAATGGGCTTGCAGCCATCAATGGAAATCGCCAAAACTATGGACTTGGCACCATTGTATCTCAAACAACTACAAATACTTGTTTAAAAATACTTTTTCGCCAGGCAATAATGTGTATTTTCATTAATGTTGCATTTACATACTATTACTTAACTTACCTGCCTGCGCCAGAAGCTTACTTACGAAGTGTTGTATTTATTATGAACAACTACATTTTTGCCAATGCTTCAGCGATGACTTTTGGTTGGGGACATCTCTATCGTCAATTTTTTACACAGTGCTTTCAGCGTATTCAAAATGTATTAGAAAAGCGTATAGGCACTGCACAACCTGGTAAAGGTCTTCCTCAAAATATAGTGTGGATACATCCTAAAGAACCTTCGCTTGAAGTAAGCCTTGTCCGGCTTAAGACCATGTACATGGGCTTAATTATTAATTATCGCCAACTGAATAGTTTCTACTCGCCCGGATATTTATTCTGGTGGTTGACGTTGCTAGCTGCTTTGATAGTAAATTTTTATATATTAGTGCTTGCCTACACCACTGCTTCGTTAGGCGATCTAGTCATTTCTGGAAGATCCTATGGCAGTTGCGTTGGAATGGTGCAGTTTTTGTGTTTCTTTGAAGGAATTAACACTCTGGTAAGACTTCTGTAGTAAATAAGTCAAGGGCACGTAAAACAGACATTGAGTGAATTTTTAGCCAAGTCACTGGATTTTGGTATGCACGTAGAATTTTCATTAGTTCGCATGAAACAGTAGTCTGTTTTTAAACACATAAACTAGATAAAATTATATTAAACATTAGAAATGTTATTTATGTTGAACACCGCCGCCATTTCGGCGTGGGACAGCTCGGCGCGGGGCCAGTTCGGCGCCAGAACAACTCGGCGCCAGCCGATTGGGCGCTGGGCCATCTCGGCGCAGAATTGGTTTAGAAAAATATACAGTAACCACAAAGGAGTCGGCATCAAATGGGAATCATTTTTATTTTTGCTTTTCAAAAAGGCTTTTTACTGCAATAATTTTAGCCCGTATTAGATATATTGATTGATTTTTATTTAGTGAGAAAATGGCGTTTTTTATGTAAATTTAAACGGTGCCATTTTCGAAAATTAAACAGGATTTCAATAAGATTTTTTATTGTTTGTTAATTTTTGGCTGATTGAACAATCTCAAGACCAGAAAACAACTTTTTTTCGTAAAATGTGTTTCTCTCTTGACTAGTAAATGCATCTTTCGTAATTATTTTTAAAATATATCTAATTTTACTGACAACGGAAGTCACGTGACAACTTTTGTTTGGTCTATTTGTAATCAACCACCTCTGGTCGCCAGTGTTTGATTTTCCAAGAATCTCTAAATAAAAAGAATCCATTTGATTCCATATTTTTGGCGATCCCTGTGTTTATTATTTGTTTATAATGATTTTCTTAAGTAGTGCCAATTTGAATTTGGCGCCGAGATGGCCCTGCGCCGAATTGGCTGGCGCCGAGATGAGTGCGCGAGGGTAGGCCCGGAGCCCAGCTGGTCTAACGCCGAGATGGCGGAGCCGAAGTGGCGGCGCCGAGATGTCCTAGACATTCCTTTAAATAATAAAGACAGTAGCAACACATCCTTCATTAAAGCTATACCGGTTGACAATGAGACTAGGGTCATGCTTATATCTTCTTTATTTAGGAATCGATTTGGATAAAATTTCACACCAAGATACTAGACATGATTTCTGATTGGTGGATAGATATAGTCGAAATGGCTGACTTCCGGTTTTACCGGAAATGATACCAAATTTGATTTTTCAAACGTAGCACCCAATATATTTTACGTTTTTTCTGAACCTACCAGTCAAATTAAATATAATAGTCTTGCCAAATTTAAATTTTTTTAAACAAAAAATTATTTTGTCAGTTTCTATTTTTTACCATAGAAGACCTTGACTTGGAGAAATCTATTCTAATTGACTCTAGCAACTCTTAATAATAGCTATTTTAACAATAAGGCCAATGACAAACCTTTAATAAAAGCATATAGTTTGCTAAACTCGTTTTTTAAGAAAAAGTCACTTTTTTAAATGGCACCTACTAAGGGCCATCTTCCCATTACATAGAAAATGTAATTGCCAATCTAACGATATGCATCACGACTAAGTTTCAGTGGGAGGGAAGGCTCCTTATGATATTATTAATTAGAGGAACGACCTGTTACAAGAAATAAAGATGTTAAATGTCCCAGACGCCACCACTTTTTACAATTGGAGAAAATACAGGAACGTTTATTTGAAAGTGGAAATGGCAAACGCACCTTTCGAATTCGACTTCGGCAGTGTTCGGGACCACGCAGTCAGCATACAGCATAGGTGAACCTACCTTTATTTAATTTCTTCAGCTCCCTAATCCCTGTACATCGAAACAACCTGAAATACCAATCGCATGCAACCATCTAAGCGAAATGAAAAACGTAAATGTATTGATTCGAAAAACAAAGACAAAAATATGTAAACTAGTTTGACACACATTAAATACAAAAGAAAAGAATTAGTAGTTCTAAAATTACTTATTTAACATCGAAACAGACTGACATAAACAAGGTCCAGCTACGATAATAAAACCAGCAATGTGAACTGGCAATAAAAACTACATAATTTAACTCGACATTGTACATTGCGATACGGCCACAATAATGTAAATATAGATATGCTTATAAGAAAAGTTGACTACGCCAACATGTTTTTAATTACGTCGCACGTCCAAAATCGCGTAGCACAGAGTGATTTAATAATTTACTCTAAAGTTAAAACAGTACCTAATCGAAGAGTCCGGGAGCCGTTCGACGATTATCCAACGAGACTGCTAGCCGGGCGTGCCCATCAACTGCGCTAATAATTCGATGGTTGCGAAAAAAGAGTTTCAACAAACCGGACTGCTGCGAATTATCAAAAGGGGCGAACATGATTGATCGTCAAAGAAAGTGATGGAAAGCGCCAACAACAATTTGTAGTGTTTCCAACCGGCAAGTCGTCCTCGGAAATAAAGCAGCGTAATTAAGTCCTGCAAAAAAGCCTTCGATAGGGTATATGGCTGCCATACTTATTCTCAACGTTCCTCGAATGGCACGCGCCACGGCTTCAGATATATTCGCATATAATACACACAACGGTTAAAAGGCACAAAGACTACCGCTTTAAAATGGCAAACAACCAACTTTTAACTATTACAAAAATTACCCCGACGGCGCGGCGGCAGTCGGGGCACGAACTCAAAACACTTGTTTACTATTACGCTTTCAAGTCAAGAAATGCCATTCGTAGAGTTTAATTTTCTTTAGGTAATTGTCTGTTAACGTTTACAGTGTAAATGTATGGTCTAATATTTGAGTTTGCTGCCTGTATTCTTCTTGTTCTTGCTGTAGTTAGTATTCTATTTGGCCTCTTAGTTTCCTCTTTTGTAGTTTGTTCTATACTTTGAAGACTGCAGGTGTCAGGCTTATTGCTCTGTAACTGTCTCATTTCATGGCGTTTCCTTTTTTGTGTATTGGTGTTCTAAAATTTTTTGCCATTCCTTTGGTGCCTGTTCGGTGTTTCATGAGTGTTGACAAATCTTCTTTAACTAGTCCATAACGCTGTTTCCACCATATTTCAGTATCTCTAATGGTATATCATTCATTTTTAGGGAGTTTGCTCTACTTCTGCCCATCTTATAACATTTTGTTCTTGTTCGTGTCCCAGTTGTCTTCCTTCTTCCTGTCCCTCTTCTCTATTTTCTATCTCATTATATTTGTTTTTGTAGTCTATTCTTTAGGTCTCAAGGATGTCATCTACCCCTTTTTAGCAATTGTCCAGAACTCCTTCTGATTTTCTTTGCAAGACTGTTTTATAGTTTTACCAAAATATTCATAGTCTTCTTTGCGTCTTTGGACTTGTTGCGCTTTTTTCTTCAGGTCTTACACTCAGATAGCTTCCCCACACTTGCATTTTAGCTTTACTTTTTCTTTTATTGTTTTATTTCTCAGCTTTTCCCTTGTTCTTCTTTCTTTTTCTTCCATTTCACAGACCTCTTTAGCTGCTTCCATTATGATTGCTTTGAACCTATTCCATCTTGTATCTAAGTCGTACAAGTTTAAAGCTTCTTCTTATTGCAGTTGATAAGCTATTGGCCTATTTTGGAGGTATTCTTTATACCTTTGCTTGTTTTGTTCTGTTTCTGGTTCTTTAGTTTTTATTTCTTCATACTTCCTCTTTTTATTTTGTTTTGGCCTTATAAATCTGATGACTGCGATCACTAGTCTGTAGTTAGTTATTAGTTTTTTTCCCTTATTACTTTTACATCGAATATTGAATATCTGGTCAACTACTACTGCTGAATGTTGTATAGTATATCACGTTTTTCACCTGTGGTTTCTTCCTTAAAACTATATTAATAGTTTACAAGCTATGCACATTTTCTATAATCCTTTCTCCGTTGTTATTCAAGGTCTCTTCTACAAAAAATTTTTAGTCAATTCAAATTCGTCATCTTTTCTTCCTATTCGAGCGTTCCAGTCTCCTGAAACTATTATGTACTTGCTTCTTTAGTTCCCATTTCCAACTCCTTGTTTAATTCGTCCTAAAGAAAATTTTGATCTGATGTTGCTCCTTTTATTGAAACGTAGATTTGCATTGAAAATATTGCTTTTTCTTGTTGTAGGTCAAGGGTTATAATTCTTGAACTTCTCGCGTTCGTTCGTTATCAGGCTTTCTGTTTTTCTTGTTGTAACTATGCCTATCGCTTCTTTCATTGAGCTTTTTTCCAAGATATGTCATTTGTATTCCTTCATCTTTATCATAATTTCGGCCTCTTTTCCTGTTAGCAATTCTTTTCTGAATTTTGTCTTTGATTGATGTGTTCTGGCTGCGTACTCGTTTCTTTTCCGAATCGTCTTTTCGCCTTACTTGTGATGAGCCCAATAAGGGTGTGCCCCATTACTTCTGGACAACCGACCTTTGCTCCACGGCTGCTTGGTGTGAATATTCGCAGCAATCTTGTTTCCAGGACATCTGCCATCCGCTACCCGGGGGACGCAATTTATAGGAGTAGGTTCTACCAATAGAACTATTCTCAACGATACCTTTCTTCACTTTTATACTCGTCATATAGCTATTTTAATTAATTTATGACACGATACTCAACATTTTTAACATTTTAAAAATTTTTAAATTTATTAATTTTAACTTAAATGCTTCTCGACTTAGTGCATTTGTAACCCCAAATAATTTTTAAAACCACAATTCTGACATGTGATTTCACTGAATTATATGGCATGGACATCCAATATTTTAATTTTTTTAAATGTTGGTGTGTTTTACATTAAATGAACTTCAAATATTCCATATTGATTTAGATGATTTTATGTGTATGCTTTTCATCTATTCTAGACAATACATATTAGTGTTGCTATTGATATTATGAGTTCTAAATTCGCCAGAAAGAATCTGGCACATAGACAGGGATTGCTAAGAGGACATGGAAAATATAATAGTAATCTTAAATTAAAGAAATTTTTCTTGTATCGTAACAGATCAACTATTTGATACATGCTGGGAAGAGCAAATAGTAGTACACCCGAATCATGTTTATAATAAAGTAACCGGAGATATGTAATATCTTCCCTCCGGGGATATTTTCATTGGTTTCTCTTATATGGTCACATCTTTGTTTACTTTCAAACTGCTACTAGCACTTTTATTTAAATGCGACTATCTTTACCCCACTTACACTAGACAAGTTATTTTGTTTTTCTTGAAGGAAATACAACTAAAAGCGCTGATCTTTAACTTTACGGAGATTCGACAATTTCGACCGTCATCATGCGGGTCACCCATATAATTTTTTCTTTGGATCTTCGAGCGACGTGTTTTTGCCTCCAAAATCTTACATGCGCAGTTTTGAGGTGGGAGATAGTTATTCGGCCGCCATTTCCCTTTCAGTGACCTAAAAGGTTCTTACTTTTGCTTCTGAAGCTGCCTACATGACGTGTTTGTGCGGAACTTGCTTCGAGTGACGCTTTACGTGCGAATTTCTCTCGACGGAAAGCAAAATATCAACGGACCGCCCACGATCTGAGGTAGGATGGGATGTTATATCTATTTTCTGTGGAGCCGTCTTATTTTCATTCCTCTTTTTCCTTTTCCTTTTTCACATGTCCTCCCGTTTTGGTTTTGACGTCCGATTCATGTGTTTGCAATCCTGCGCTTCGATGTGTCTGCTTAAGGGCAAGGGCCTGGTATTCGCTGCCAAGAAAGGATTCCGCGGACCACAGACACGTGAAATAGCAGCAACTGGATGAGGAATTCGACGACTGGACAGAGTAGCCACCAAGGTCAGACCTTTCGATTATTTTAAACTTGTGGGAATCCAATAAGACGCAGAAACATTGCGCTTTCAAAGAAAACTCCGGATTTTTCGAATTATGCACGTTTGACAAACTACTCGAAACGAAGTGTTTCTGTATTTTCTTTATAGACGAAATCAGTTTCCTGATTGAACGTTATATTTATGCTAATGTTACTGCCAGTGAATAGCTACCTACCTACTGTTTTTGCTTTAATTGGCACTGCAAGCCTTTGGATTCCGTATTCCACTTTCATTTGTTACAGGAGTAGTAAATAGGTTAACGTGATTATATACAGTCACATAAGCTATTCGGCGATTATGGCGAAAATAAACAACACTATTATTAATTAAATCATTTCCCGAAAGTTTTGTTTTGCCTGCCGCAGGCATTTCAAAATTTTTGTGCGCCTAGGTACATCATTGGGGGATTTTAGTCTCGAGAGATGTGTATTTTTGATGTTCTAATACAATGTAAAAAAGTAAAACAAAGAGAATATTAGAACGTGAGTGTCCTCACTTTAAATGCGCGTAGTACTTTTAGATGTAAAAATAATAAACAACACAGTCTTCCTCATAAAACTGTAATACCAAATTAAGTTGCACACGTAATGTGGCTATACGTTTCGGTTTAACAAATTATAAACCATCTTCAGGCAAAGGACAGGGAGCAACAAAAGTTACGTCATAGACGAATAAACAATTAAAATTAATTAAAATCGACAAAACAAGATAAACGCACGAGGCGACAGACACAGTATAGCCTGAAGATGGTTTATAATTTGTTAAACCTAAACACGTAGCCACATTACTTGTACAACTTAATTTGTTATTACAATTTTATGAAAAAGGCTGTGTTGTTTATTAGTTTTACTTACCATTTAACCTCATTGTGAGTATGAACCAAATCTGAAATTTGTACTTTTAGATCTTGTATTTTATGCCACTTAAAGTGTTTGTATATTATTTAACTCAGCCGAACTTGTAGTTGCAGTCAGCAGCTTGCTTAAATTTTGGCTTAGATTTGCTATAGAGAGTCGTTATTCCTGACCTAAATTATAATTAGTTAATGCTGGCAATTAAAGCTAGGTATCACTTACGGTTGTTTGCTTGTGTTAAATTTTATAAAATACATATGCTGTTAAAATATGTATTAATAACAGGACGTAATTTTTATACATCCTGCCAAAAGCCTAAATTCACCCTTGCATAAGGTCGCGAATATTATATGGCTGCTATTTCTTCTGATATGTCAAGACCGATTTTCGATAGATTTATTTACAGCTTGATATAACTAAGTTAAATTTAATTGTTTACGGCTTCTATAGACAATATTTCCTAGTAAAAATGCACAAATACTTTCTTCCTTATACTGAATTCCAATGAAAAGATATAACTTCGACGTTGTTAGCAGTAGCTTGAAAAGTAAGTAAAATCACTGAGAATCTTTAGTTGATAGCAGCAGTCCAATTCTACTTCCGCGTACCGAAATGGTAATAGAAACTACTAGCAGCTCTTTGGTATAGAAAATATTTAAATTTACGTAGATGCAATGCTTTTTATTTTACAATACAACTGGAATTCCATTTTGTCAGTCTAATAAAATTTATGATTAAGCGTTCTTCCACTTATTCCATATGTATTCAAGACGCATATGTTCAACAGAGTCTTCAACAAACTTGAGTATGTTTTGTAGAATTAGTTTCTCCACTTTAACTTGCCATGATCACTTTTATATTAACCAAAGTGGTGTAATATCTAATAGTTGGTTCTCTATTGTATTTTTTCAGATTTAGCAAACATTGTCCCTCCTACTAGTTTTATCAATGTTTTTACTCTTTCAGTTGTTATCTTTACATTAACTGCAGTCGCGTGCTGCGTGATCAAGTAATTAATAATTTTAAAAACAAATTAGGGCAGAGCTCTGGTAAGCATTTACCTTCCTTGTGGATTGATTCTCTAGTGATACTTTCTCTGATCCTTTTTTATAGCAGAGGCGGTTGCGGGTGGTTCTACAAGCAATCCTTGGGTGGGTTTAGCGCTTCGCTCAACGTCCAATACAGTATACATTAGAGGAATTTTGGCCTAGCAATCCTGTCAGACATTATTGTTAGGTTCGCGGCCAGTGCGTACACTGTCCCTTGTGGTATCAGTGTCGTAAATCCAGTTGTACTTGTCGAGCAGCTTTTATGTGTAGCGCAAGGAATGGCTTGCTATAGCAATAAACGTATTTGTAACATTGGTGCGTAATTTTGAAGCTTCACTTCGTGTTTAAAAAAAAATCGGCAACTATTGTTCAATTTTCTTCGTTCAAATGTTGTTTTATTTATTGTGACCACCTGGACTTCACTAGAAGTTTTAGCAATAAATTCAGTGCTGACAGGCATATTTAATATAGGTTAAAGATAGCATTTGTACCAAAACCAAAATTGTCAAATGGTTGAAAATAACTTTTTACACCATTTTCCAAAGCAGTTAAAAGCTCAGTACTTTTAATAATTTAGGTATATTATGCTTGTATGCATATTTTGGCCGGGAAGGTCGGGTTTCCGACTCGAGCAGTTCGGCGACCAAGGTACTACACCTTGAGGTTATCATATCGGTGTATATTGTATGTGTGGCATGTGTTGTGTGCAGTCAGGATACTCTTTTCCATAAATTGGTTCTCCGGGAAGAGCATCGTTAATTGTATCCCAACGGAGGATGGTGACTGGACCCGATACCGATCCAATACACTGCGACAAAATTCATCCTACCTATGGATACGAACCGAGTACTTGCTTATTGGAAGCCTTTTAACCACTGCGCCGCGCAATTGTATTTAGTTAGAGTAATAGAAGTATAACACTACCTGGATAATTAGTCCTCTTTTGTAAAGGTGTTTGAATTTGGGAAGGTGTAAAAATTTAACTGCCCCGATTTCCATTTATTCCAAATTGCATGCACATAAGTATTTGGATAGCTCTACTGCGACAGCGGCCCCTTTCTCACTAGCTTCCGACTAAATTTCAGCAAGTGACGTATTAAAAACGAGGCTTCCTTACGATTCTCTCCTTAGCACGTGGCCGATCCATCTCCATTTCCTTTTCTTTATTTCTGTTTGTAAATCGGTTTGTTTAGTTCTTTTCCATAGTTCGGTGTTGGTCATGTAATCCGTCCAACGTACTTTTGCCATCCTACGCAGACATCCATGCGTTTTTAGGATTCCAAATGCTATTCTGGCTTTTCTTATTCGTTGTTCTATATCCTCCTCCGTTCCGCCATTTATAGTTATTGTGCTATCCATGTAATAGTATTCTTCTACTTCGCCTATTTGTTCGTTGTTAATGTGAAATCTCTGTTGGTTGGTGGTGCCAATTTTCATTCATTTTTATATTTACTTCAAGTCCTACTAACTTTGCTTGTTGTACGAGAAGGTTCGGTTTAGTGTGCATATTATTATATGAATATGTTAGTAAACATATGTCATCTGCATAGTCCAGCTCCAGATCATGTAGTCGGTTGTTGAAACCCCATATTTTCCCCATTTTTTGAAAATTTACATTGTCCATAACCCAATCTAAGGTAATGATAAACAAAGATGGGGAGAGAAAACAACCTTGTTTAACTCAGGTCAAAATTGGAATGTTGTTGCTACTTTTCCCTCTGTGCAGGATTCTGCGACTGGCGTTACCATATAGAGCTGTGGTTAATTTTATAATCTTTGGTGGAATGCCGTTCAGGTCCAATATCTGCCAGATTGCGTTTTGATTTAACAAGTCGAACGCGCGTTTGAAGTGTACAAACATCATGTAGGACACTCCAGGCTTTGTTCGATGATTATTCTGAGGGTATTTATGTGTTCTGTGCATGCTCTCTTTGGTCTAATACCAGCTTGTTCATGTCTAATCCTGGGCTCCAGGTGTTGCATTAGTCTGGTATTTAGTGTTTGTGCGAGGACTTTGTTTATTATGTTGAAAAGCGTAATTCCTCTCCAGTTACTACATTTGGAAAGGTCGCCCGTTTTTGGCAATTTAATTATATTATTTTATATATGATCGTTTTCCAGTCGTCTGGGATGGTTTCACTTTCCCATATTCCAGAAAATATTGGTTGTAAGACTGTTGCTGTTTGATGTGAGTCTATTTTGAGAAATTCAGCAGGTACTTTTTCTGGACCTGCCGCTCGGTCGTTGCGTAGTTTTGATATTGCCTTCTTTATTTCGCTGAGATTTGAAGGGTTGATATCTATTCTTAGCTGTGTTTCTGTTGCTCCTTCTATTACTATTTCTTCTGGAGTTTGCTGAGCATTTCTGAGAAATCGTTTTTCCATGCTTTCATTTGTTTCTTCTCCGATGTTATCAGGTCTCCTGCTTCATTCTTTAAGGGTTTGTTTGTATTGTAGGTTTTGTTTGCCAGTCTCTTGGTTATTCAATATAATTGTTTCAGGTTTTTAGTTTAGGCTGCTTCTTGTGCTTGTTGTGTTAACTTATCCGCCCATCTTCTTTTTTCTCTTCTTGCTGATCCTTCAACTCTTTTAATTGTGTCTTGAAGTTGCCTCGCTAGCTGTTGCCTCTTGTGGTCTTTTCTTAGTGCCCAGGAGTTCTTTACCTGCTTCATGTAGCTTTTCTTTAAAACTGACCCAGTTTTGCGGATTTGTTTCATCGTTTTTCATACCTGTTTCGTTTTTGTGTTGGCTATAGTTTTTGATTTTTGTTCTAAAATTGCGGAGTACAAAGGAATTTTTCAGTTTTTCCAGGTTGTATTTTTCTGTATTTTGCTTGGGGTAGTATTTTTTGCCTGCTTTTAATTTTAGCCGTATAGTGCCCATCAATAAGTGATGATCGCTTGCAATGTGGGCTCCTCTTTTGTTGCGCACGTCAAGGAGTGAGTGTCGCCATCTTTTTTCGATCGTTATATGATCTATCTGGTTTCTTGTCTCTTGATCTGGCGAAATTCATGTGATTTTATGTATAGTTTTATGCGGGAATAACGATCCTCCAATGCATAAGTTGTTATTTAGGCAAAATTCTGTAAATAGTTCGCCATTAACATTTCGGGTGCCTAGCGCGTGGGTTCCCATGATTGTTTCGAGGGCTGTGTTATCGGAACCTATTTTAGCGTTGAGATCTCCCATAAGGATCATTATGTCTCCTCTCCTTTGAGTGCGAGTAGTGCAAACTAAAGCTTCATAGAAGGCCTCCTTTACTTCATGATCTTATGTCTCTGTTGGCTCGTAGCATTGAATAATTGATATTGTCCTGGCTTTGGTGTAGAATCTGGCTACAATAATTCTGTCTAACACCGATGTCTAGCCTATTAGGCTGTGTTTGGCTTCTTCTGTCTTCACCTTCTGGTGGCCCTGAGTATAGAAAGGTTTTCCCATCATTGGTTGTAATTTCTACTTGTCCGGGCCACCTGACTTCGCTGAGTCCCAAAACATGCAGCGTGTATCTGTCCATTTTCTTGCCTACCTGAGCGAGTCAGGTGTTTTCTAAAAATGTCCTTATCTACCACGTACCAAATCGTGTCCGTGTTTTCATGCTGAAGGTTGTCATCTTGGTTCCAGTCCGGCTATCATTCGTAGAAGTTTCTTTAATCATCTTGGTTTTAAGGTGTAAAGCAGGCGATTGGCCTACCCACCCGAGTCTGGTGATGGGGTTGCCATCTTTAGCATTCAGACCGGTCTCAGTGAAACTGGGATTTGTGCGATGACATTTCCTTCGTGCAGTGTGGTAAGAATATTCCGCCAGAGCCTTGCTAGTTTCAAGCAGTGTGCACCACGAGCAGGTAAGGTTAGCTTTTGGGTCGGCTGGATGGTCAAATGCTTTCGTTGAATTAAATAGGGCCAAATTATTGTAAAGCACTAGCAATCAAACAAACTTATATTTAAATAATGTAAAACTGAGTTTGAGTTTAGAGCGCCATCTACTGCATTCTTATTTGAAATTTAGTACAGCTTTTTATTGTATATTCGCTTCTTTTTGAAGATTATCTGATGATATGTTTCGGAAAGTTTGATATCTCTGGTGCTGTTTGACCTTTTGGTATCACAGTGGGTTTTTTAAGAAGTAAATTTGCAGTCTTTGAGCTGTAGATTTAAGTGGCCAACTTTAAAACTACTAAGATCTTTCCCGTATTGAAAAAAAATCATTTGTATTAGACTTGAAATACAACTTTCTCTTTTGTTTTCTTATTTTCTTGGCTAGTTACTAAATGATAATTAATATCAATAATTGCATATACGGCTTCATACATTTCCATGATATTATATACTATTTTATGCATCGCCTGCTTACTTCTACTTATTTTTAGATGCTTTTTCTATTGTGTTTGCATAACAAAAGGATGTGACACATACATCTTAATTTTTATAATGGATATTCTGCTGAATGCTATTTGTTCTAACACCACAGTAACCAGAGACTCTACTTAATTCACCACCTCTTACTCAAGCACGTTTTAGAATAATTTCCAAAATAATACAGTATAGCTTATAAAAGTACCTACTATGGTATCTTTTAGATGGGTCAAAATGTTCTTTGTTCAAACGATCAACTACGACTGTTTAGTTTGTGCTCTGCGTCCGCTAGTGGTCATGGGATCAGTGTGCGGAACTACAGTAATGTCGATAAACTGCCCTCATTCTCAAAATCCTTCTAGTGGGCCCATATTTATCAAATCTTGGACGCTATTGCTGACATCATTATTTTTTACGTTCCTCCTTACAGCCTGCTGGGTATTAACTGTCTGCCAAGTATTCACGCATCACGGTAGCGAAATACAAACGTTGATACTTGCAAGTGAGGCGCTCTTTTCCACAGGATCGCTCTGCTTTTGCATCCCGGGGATGCTAAAATATCAACATTTAATAACCGAATTCAAGGGACTTTCAGCCATGACTGAGAACCGCCAGCACTATGGGCTTTGTACGATTATAACTCAAAAAACTACAAATTTCTGTTTGAAATTATTTTCTTATCAGACAGTAATGTGCCTTGTTATGGATTTTGCTGTACCATATTACTTAGCCTACCTACCTACATCAGGAGTTTACTTACGAAGTTTTTCATTCATTATAAACAACCACATTTACGCCATCGCTACGGCGATGGTTTTTGTTTGCGGATACATCCACAAAAATGTTTTTAGGCAATGCTTTCAGGGTATTGAAAATGTATTGCAGAAACGCATCGGCACGGCAAGGCCTGGTGGAAGATTTCCTCAAAGTATGCTGTGGGTAGTTCCTAAAGAGCATTCGCTTGAAGTAAGCCTTATCCGGCTGAGAACAATGTACATGAGCTTAATTGTCAACTATCGGCAACTGAATTGCTTCTACTCGCCCGGATATTTATTCTGGTGGCTTACAGTTATAGCTTCGCTGATAGTACATTTTTACATATTAATGCTTGCCTACACAACTTCTTCCGCTGGCGATCTAGTCATAACGGGAAGATCTTATGGCTCCTGTTTTATGGTGATCCACTCTTTGATTTCCATAGAAGATGTTAACACTTTGGTAAGACTTATTTCTCCCATTATTACTTTTAATCGAATATTTGAAAAATATCACTTTTCACATAAAAATGCGTTGTTATTTGAAATCCCTCAGAGTAGTAGTTTTCGAGAAAATGTAACCTGAAAATTAATCATATTAATTAATTAGTCAAGACTAATCATGAAAAGTCGGTTTCTAATTAATTTAACCTGATTTTAATCCATTTAAAGTTGTTAACAGTCGTAATGCATTACGCTCCACCGCAACTCGGCGACACAGCACATTCAGCAGCCTTAAATCTAACGTAAAGCCGACTTGAGTAGTTCATCTTGCTACTCGTACTATACCGGACATTTATTCAAATGTGCTATTACATGACGTTTATAATTTTTAAATGTTTAAAAATAAAGTTTTTAAACTTATTACCAGTGAGAAATGAAAATATAGCTGCTTCTGGTGACGACCTTAATGAGATTAAAAGAAATAGCTAGATACCTTAAAAACATGGAAGTTTGATTTTGGTTCAAAACCAACATAAGAAAATACCGTAGTAATGTTAAAAGCACATTGTATGACAGTTAATACTAATAACTAGGTTATATTCGGAAATCAGAGGCTAAATATTAGTTTTTATACTATGCCGTGCAAATGAAACAAAATTTCTAGTTGAACGCTATGTTTTGGAGACGAGCAGATCTTAAAGCGGCGAAGTTTTAAATATTTTTCTCCGGCTTTTCACTTTTGCTGTTTGTTGCAGTAATTACCCTTTCCAGTTGGCCCCATCTTTTATTTAATTTTTTTATACCGTTGGCCACTGCTACACTTGCCGCAACGAATAAATAGAGTACACTATCCAACCCAAAGTGCCAATTCGAATGCTGCCAGTAGTATTTTAACAATTCTGAAGAAAAAGCTTTTTAATCAAGTTTGACATTTCCTGCGTGTTTTTTTTAATGGTTGGTGAATTGTTACTTTATTTGTTCGTTTTCGTGCTTTGTTATTGTTTTACAGTTACATTGTTACTGAAACTTGTCCCAACAATATTCAAGCTATGGTGACTACAAAGGCACATGTAATGGCGAACCACCTACAATTACAAAAAAAATCTTAATTTTATTAATCATGCAAAGGGGCGCCAATGAGTCTTTAATACAGAAAATATGCCCAGATAGAAACGAAAACTCATAGACTCGAAAGATTAGCACGCGATATAACGATACCGCAACTAAATTAACATAGACACAAGTAACACATAAATGCAAATTACATTGGTCAAACAGCAAGTAAAGCTTTACTCGAGGTCTTAAAGATTCCAATGGATACTGCGTTGGCCCATAGCAGAAACTCCATTACGAACATAAAGTAACACAGCAAGAACTAAAGTTTACAAAGCCAATTAAGGCTCAGAGAGGATTTTAGATACCACAGTCGCAAATAGTAGCACGTAGTACAAGAAGAAGGCAGCTACCTAGCCAAGCAGTAGCGTAACCACTATAACGCAACCTACCTGTGAGTTGTTTGGGTCAATTTGGGTAGCTATTTAGCAGGTAGGTCAGTCGTTGTTATCTCCCTGCAAGTAAGCTCGGGAGACACGTCTACTTACGAATGCTGGGTCGATTAATAAAAGACAAAAGTTATTTAACTCATTATATTAATACATTTAAAAGCATAAGAAGATTAACAAGCCAAAATTAGTTTGTAAAAATAACGGTTACGCATTATACGAAATAAGTATTTCTTTTACAATCGAAATGAAGGCTGCACAAAGAAAACTATATAGGTCAGGAAAGGATTGTAGCCCCGGCATCTGACTTAATTCAAATGCATTATTGTTAGGATTCCCTCAAACTGCGATATATATTGCAAACGACTTAGAGTGTTATTATATAATCTAACATTTAAACCCTGAGTTCATTCGCCATGGGCGAGCACCATTTTATTTAACTACGAAATGCGAATTAATGGATGTCTTATGTTACACAATGTTTACAATAATTTGCAATTTGACAATAGAAGCAGTTGGCATCGCTACACGCTCATAATTTAAAGTTTAGTAAATTTAATAAATGTTAAAATTCTTCCATGTTCAATACGGGCCTTCAACTGAAGCGCGCTGAAGTTCATCCACTATCGCGAGCTATCACAGAATTGTTCCTCCTGCACTAATCATTTCCGCAGATAAATTTTGTAATCCGAAAATCGGTTGCTCTAGAGTATCCCTCGAGGTTAATCGTGACTACCCATTTAATCATTTCTTTCAAAGGGTATGCGTAGAAATCTGCTTGATTTTGCAATTCTGCAGTTTTTAAGGGAACTTGTCCTTACCCTGTGTAAGCTTGCATAAATTGCATAAGAATCCTAAGCCTGTTATTTGCTCATTTCCCGAATGTGCAATTGCTCACTTTCCGGTGCTGGCAATTTTTATCTCAACTTGAGGTTGCCGTTAATATTTAATTAATTCCAATTAATTATTACATACTTATATTATACGCATTTTGAAAATGCGATTGATTACACCATCACGAATTCTCAGATTCTCCATAGCACACCAGCTCGCGTGACGCCAGCAGTAACTTGATGGGGAGCCTTCCACGGCAATAAGCCGGGAAATCCGCCACGTGATCAGATACAGGTAAATTGCTAGGCCGTAGTTTAAGGTCAAGATTCCTTTTCACCCCAAAGTGAAGCACAGCCACTGATGCAGCTGAACATACCATAGAAGCAATTCGGTTAAAGCTATAGTCAAATTTGGACTGATAAGAGAGGCATCCCTGCCTTTTTCGATATCGGTAGCAAATTCCCCCCAGAAAAGCAAGAAGAACCTGCGGAATGTAAGAGCGGCTGCCGCGACGCAACGGTCAACACGAGAATTGCGGCGAAAAAAATTGGAATGTTAGTCAGTGTTAACGATAGCTGGAACTAAGTAGATGTGTGCCCGTAACAACTTTCTATATGCTTTTATATGATATTTTCAATTACAATCGCACAAATGGCGTTTTTTTTTAGATGCTCGACTGTATTATAGTCTCAAAAAAAAATTTAGTCCAAATTGATGTAATGTCTAATTATAAGAATCGCAATCTCTAATTCTTTAGTAATTATTATTAAGATACAAGTGTGGTCAGCTTTATAATATGCAATTTGGGTTGTATTTTCTACATTATTTATTCGCTATCTCAAGAAAACATATCATTTCAATTCATATTAAATAATTTTTTGAGGTAATGATGCAAACAGAAATTTCGACCAACTCATTAAGCATACTTAACAATCAAGCAACAAATCATAAACTATTAAGCCGGAAGATATCCAGAATTATAGATTTTTTTGTCAGAATCTCTGATTCTATCGTATGTTAATTATTGTTAAAATACTAATTGACGTAGCTCTGTACTTGATTATTTTTGTTGTATATTCTATTTTATTTATTGTTTGCGGCAAGTATAGTGCTTACTCGTCCACCCTGTTTCCTTATGCTCCCTACATGTAGTTGCCATTTTATCTACACGAATTACAACCTCCTATACCATCTATAGTTTCCTTCTTCAGTTTTATGTTCCACCCTATTCGTTCCTCCTGGTTTCGAGAGGTTTTTTGCTTAGATGTATAACTTGACATAATCATTTAGGAGGAGTTATTAAATTTAAAATACTACATAACACGCCTTTAAAGCAAAGCTAAAGCAACGTCATCGCTCTTACTATCGTCGGCGTGGCAACTAACTTTATACCGACGATAGAAGTACAACTTAGCGCAAAATTTTAAATCATTTTTGGGGTAGGTTATTGAAAAAGTTTAGAAATTCGAAAATTTGTAAAGCGGGAACTGCCTGTTTACTTTTACAATTCGTTGATCCCAGAAATTGCAATTGCGTCAGTCATCCAACTTTCGGTGCTGTACCGGCTACACGTTTGATAACAAACACGATTGATAAACATTTGCTCATACCTTATATTTAATCTCCCTATCATTAACCGTTATTAATAACATTCAACCATTTACTTGTTTTTTTTCGAACTTTCGCCACACTTGCACGCACCATCATCGCCCCACCCGACCCACATCAGGTAGGGGTAGCGGCCTCCGAGGCTAAGTACCAAAATGCTCCCTCAACGAGGTACAAGTTGTTAATGAAAAAAATTCTAAATTTGAAAGGTACACATTTAATTTTTTTAAACCAAGGAGCTTGATTTTGATAACCAATCTTAATTTTGAAACAATATCAAGATAGCGGCCATTAGTTGTTCGAAAGGCTTTTGCAACGGAAGCGCCTTAACAGGCATTAGGAAATACCACCGCAGATTTTCTAATAGCAGAATCTCAAATCATCATGGTTTTTTGTCAATGTATGGGGAGTAATCTGCAATGGTTCTTTTCTGGAACTGCAGGAACTCGATAATCACATGAATGCGAGTGGTTATCAACTTATCAGGACTTTT
Source organism: Agriotes lineatus (assembly GCA_940337035.1). Taxonomy (NCBI): domain Eukaryota; kingdom Metazoa; phylum Arthropoda; class Insecta; order Coleoptera; family Elateridae; genus Agriotes; species Agriotes lineatus. The sequence continues at coordinate 14,606 of CALNHX010003383.1, read as the reverse complement.
TTCAACACCAGCTGCATAATATATTTGAAGACATCTTGTTAAACACCAGAACAACAAGACAATGTACCTCCACACAATGCCAAAATCGGTACAGAATAGTTAAATGATTATTTCAATGGTAGATAGATTGACCGGTTTGGACCTGTGAGATGGCCGCCTAGGAATCCCGACTTCAATCTATTGCATTTATTTTTGTGGGTTTTTTAAACAGCTGCTAACTAACACAAGGCAAACGTTGCAGCAACGGATTTTCGAGACTGCTACTGAAATTTGTGAAAACTCTAGAAATATATATATATTTTCATTAACACCCTATATCTTTTTAAAGAAACAGGTTGGAACTAATTGCTGTGTTTTGGCTTATACAAGCTTGGGTTAAATTTTTTACACCAAACTATAACTCCCCCTGTATACCGTTTTTCCTCGTTCTTAATACCAAAAGTAGCATTATTCAACGGTTCGAACAAAGCCAGAAAGATTGTTTGCCATAGGTTTGGATTGCAGATAACTGAAAAAAAAAATCAGTTCTAAATGTGAGTACGTGAGTAATGAAATTATTAATAAGGGAGCAGATGGTGGCATTTCGATTTCTCGAACAGAAAAAAATCAGAGGGTGTGAGATCGAACATGTAGCTTTGTTACAGAAGGATTTCGAAGCCCAGTTAGTCAGTTTAATGTAGCTGCATGATTTTTTCTCTAGGAGCACCCAAGCGGTTAATCTTAATTTGGTTCCTCACTTTGGTTAGAAACTTGCAGTAATGCGGCGCGTTGTACAATCATAAAACGACGTTTTGAATGTACAGAGTACTAGGGTGATGCGAGGAGCAAAGTCTTGAACAGACCATGGGTGTCTGGTATCGAAAATTAACCTTCCTTTTAGTGCAGCAATCAAATTCGTTAAAGGTATATAAAAGAAGTTTAAGTTCAAAGTCAAAGAAAAATTACAGTCAAAAATAAGGAAAACGTCTGAAACAGAGCACGAAACAATAGCACACCAGTGAACTAAGTGTTCTTTCCATTCATATGGGGATATTGTAGCTTTAATAAAAAGATACCATTGCCATGGATTCAATATAAAAAATTAGGAATTAATTTAGACCCTCGAAACACAGAGAGTGGATCTGCAAAAGTGGAAAAGGAACAAATCGTCAAATTATTTAAAGTAGGTACATGCACACAGAGATATGAGAAGCTACGGAACTTAAATGTTTAGCTAATTTCTACCAAAGATTGCACTATGAAAAGGAGAAAGGTATGTGGGCCAATAATTCAAATAAATGTTCCTAGGGATACACAGAACGGAAGGCGACTAACATGGAAGAAAAGATCATGGTCAGATGATCTATTGAACTCGAGAGCGCGTGGACTAACAACCATGAATTCAATTCAAAACGAAGACCAAGTTCACACAGTAGAAATGTCAGAAGGACATTTAATTATGTGTTTGGTATCCAATCGATGCATTAATAAGTATAAAGAACGAGTAATAGACGTTGTAACAAGTGCACAAAATGTGTCAAGTTCTTTCCAATAGGTGAGCAAATATATTGCGCTGGCTATACTTTGCTGTGCTTTTAAATGTGTAGAATTTTCAAATTCTGATGTAAATGATGTATTTTAATTACAAGTTGCCCTCGTTTGGATAATAATGTCGATAATTACTTTTTGTAATAGCTTCTGAAGCGCGCCAGCGTGGCTCGGTGGTTAGAGCATTGGACTGCGGTGCGGAAGTCTGGAGTTCAAATCCCAGATCGATGCCTGGCGGGCGGCCTACCCGGTCGCTTTAAATAATTGGGAACCTGGGGGGTAATAATGCGGTTGTCTAATGCGTGCTGCTCACCACATCACCACGTGTCATGAATTTGACACGCGACAGCCGGGTGTGATAGTGAGGATACGGAAGCTCCTTCATGGGGTGTTAGTGCCTCACCACCATCAATAGCTTCTGAAAACTTTACAGGGGTGGGTTCCGTTATCTAGTTACTTGTTTCTGAAAAATTGATTTTCTAATATTTTAAAATTTCATTTAAATCATAAGCCACAACTTATGTCAATCAAATGTCAAAACAGTTTTCAAATTCTAATGACAAATGGCCAATTTTTTAAATGGTACACTGTAATATTAAATAACACAGTAAGTTTTTATTTGTTAAATTAATTTCATCTTGTTAACGTCTTTATTTATTTTGGATTGTTATTCACACAACATTCAAGACAACAACCTATTCTTGCTCCGCAACTAGATCTCTTCAAGCTCCTTACTGCAATGCTGCGCTCACCGACAGACCACTCGTTCCAAATGTCCAATATTAGCAAACCCCAAACTCCTGTCAGCAACAAGCGAACCTGGACATCCACCTGCCACAGTCAACTGCTACCTGGAACGCTCCTCTTCTTTTCTATGAAACCCCTTTGGAAGCTCCAATCAAAAATACATATGCTGACGTAGTCCCATTTTTCTTTTCATATATGTCAAATGTAATATTCCAAATAAAGCTAACTCAATATGTTTCCTTGATACTTTACTTGTATATAATAATTCTTCTATCCATTAGTTTTGTCTACCATTTTTCAATATCTTCTTTAGTTAATTTTTCTCTTTTTAGTTTTTTAAAACTCCAATTCTAAATCACCACGTAGATTTGTTTTAATTACTCTTTTTATCCTAACCAAAGTTACATCAATAACACAAGGTTATCTTCCATATTTCAATTATACCAAAAATTTGTTTACTATTTATTTTTAGTTTGTTATTTCGACCATTGAAACAAATTTCGTAACGACCTCATTTTTGCCTTTATGCCTTCTAGTCTAATATGTATTTGAATTAAACCTACTTAATTTTATCTTATTTCGAAATTAACATTTGTCATTGATTTTCTAAACTGTATTTTATCCAAATTTTATTTTTAATTTTAATCCAGCAGTACCTTTAAAATAGCTATATTTCAGATACAAATCTGTCTTATCCCTGAATAAATCCAAACCATTATAATATACCACTTTTTAACAAATTTTAATTCAAACCATATTAAACTTGTATCATTACAATATGAATTGGAGCATTCAAGTAGCTAAAGCAGTGGCTCCAATTAAAGTCGTGAGGGTGGGGGGAGGGTGGCATTAAAAAAACTAAATTTTGAAAGGTTTTCCACTGCCGGTCTGTGTTCGCAAACGATTTAGGGCTTTCCAGGTTAGCCAATCCAACTTAGTACTACGTGGTGATAGTGAGCCATGGACTAAGTCTTAGATTATTTTCATTCTCGGTCTGATGTGCGTTGTTTTGGTAGTCAACTGATATAGATGTGGGTTAGAGACTTCCGGTGATAATTCTGCAACTTCCCCTTAGGGTAGGGCTCTATTCTGTCGTAAAGATGTATATGATTAGAGACAATTTTTGGAGCAGATTGTTTCCTTTCGCATTTTCTAAATGCTTCTTCCTAGATCTGGTGGATTTGTCGCGGGTGCGACATTTTCTTCGTCTGTACCTTTCGCTTTTCTGTTATTGAGGAGGTGTAAGTAGCACTGTGTTTTTAAGAGGTAGTACATCTCCAGATAGTTCTGCGATGTGTTTGGAACCTACGATATAACGTTACAATGGACAGGCAACTTGTTTTTGATTAATGAGTTGGTCTTGTATGTACAAAAGATAATAAGACACGTCCTTAACAGATACCTTTCTGCTACTGCTTCAATCGACTTCTTTTATTGTTTCGTGTGACTTGAAGTATTCTGTTGGGAAGGAAGTGGAATGTCATCTAAATATGCAGCATTAATTACCTTTAGATTTTTGAGGACTGCTGGAGTTCAGATATGTGGTACTTAGATTCTATATAATTCTATTGCTTGGGCTTTCTATTATGTACTACCTAATTAGTCAGTTGGTTTCAGGCGACATTAGTTATTTCGTTGGTTTTTGTAAGATTGGTTGAGAGATTGCTAAGCTATAAGGGTCAGTTCGACAAACCAAGGATAAAGTTATCCGGGGAATAAATATCCTAGTGTAACAGAGGAAACTATGAGAATTATACCTGGGATATCTTATTCTAAGTATATAACGTACTTGCATTTTAGAACCGGCCCTTATAGTAATACGCGAAAAATGTACGCAACTAGCTTCCACGTAACGCAGGAAGGTTTTATTCTGGAAGATTCGGTAAAGCCAGTGCATTATGAACACAGGATGAATGAATATTAATAATTTTTCGGCACCAGTAAGTCGAGTATTTTAGCATAACGAATTGATTTTCTTTCTCCAACTCAGAAGAAAACGGCCAAGGGAAGAAGTTAAAGTATTAACTCAATTGGTTGTGATATGGTTGTATAGAGTACAGGTAAACACAATGGCACAATTAAAATATTATATACTAAGAATACAATAATATAGGTAGAATAATCAGTAGACAGCCGAAACTAGCCTTTATGAAACTATTATTACAGGAAGAAAAGGTAACATCACTGTATCAGTTGTTATGATTATTGGGTTCCTATGGAGCTGGTTACAATTCAGCAGACGTATTACAATGCCCCTTGCTTTTTCGTATACGGAATAGCTCAAAACCTATGTCCTCTAGGCAAACACTTGGGTAAACACACACATTATCAGTTTTACTGCTAAACCCAAAGAGGTGTAATTATTCCAGATAGAAGAGGGAAGTAAGTAGCACTTAGGAAATAAGTAACATCCACAGTATATCCTGTGAAAAGGTAGTTGCAACGTAATCCTGTTATTTCAATACTGACATAAAGGCAAAACGCGATTACAGTTTAATGCCAAGAAGTTTGGAATAGCTTAGGCTCCCAAAAATCACATGGTGCTGCAGAAATGTTAACACGCTACCTGTGCCGAAACAGGGCGAGACCATTGATGTGCGCGAGAAATTCTTCGTTGGAGAAAATACCATAACAGGTTTTTCAGTGGTTCAGTATGTACGTTTACATTAAGAAACTGTTGTATGGAAGGGCTCCTCCAGTCATTTATACTCGTATACTGCTAAGGTGTTGAATAAATGTTTCAACTTGGTTGTTTCTGCCCTTGGCTCCATTATGTGAGACGGGACAAGAATATTAGCTGTGATTGCTTATTCGTCTTGGGAAACAATTTGTAGCTCTAGATTCAGTTCTTTATGAAGTCGACTCTCTGGTTGTATTTCCTGTGAATCATATTAAATGTATCTATCAATTTTTAAACCGTCTTTATCGTATTTCTTAGGTACAGTGAAGTCTTGTTGTTGTCTGTGAATTCCTTGCTCTGTTCATCACCGCTTGCTTTCAAGCTGCATTGCACTATGAGTATTTTCAAATCATATTGGTTTATTCGGGTATGTGCTGTATATGTATGTTCGAACCGTCTGAATATGTGTACATCCATTATTTTTGGTTTTCGAGTTGTCTATATCGTCTGAAAAACCCTACCTAAACTCTACATTCCTTAGAAGTCACATAACTATCTGGTTAGGATGGCGTAACGGCACACTGCTGGACTGCCAAATCTGAGGTCGCGAGTTCGAATCTCGGGTTAGGTAAAATTTTTTTTAAATTATCAAAAGCTGCGGATACAACTATCTACCCATTGTCATCTGTAAATCTGAAACGCCACGTATCTCCGCTAGTGGTATTGCTAAACCATCGAGCTCATTTTGAATCGATTTCTTGCATCTAGGCTTCGCAATATTTAGTTTCCGTCTCTCTTTAGTCGAAGTAAGTACACATGTTGCTCGGTAATGTATAAAATAACTGATATTGTCCATAGCACATTCAAAGCACCGGCTTAAAGGATTACGAAGATTGAATGGTTTATAAGAAGTGGGCGTTCGTTCCAAAGAGGGTCTGGTAAAAACCGCTATGTGTCAAAAGTGTACCGAATTCCCAGTAAGGGGCTTGCACCGTCTCACCTTGTATTCGCTGCATTTAAGCAAATGGTTTTGAATATAGTTTCTCCTATCTGCATTTTTTGAGCCTACTTAGCTGTCCTTTCCCTTATTCTTGTTGCTAATTACAATTCTATTAAGACTTGCTTTTTGTTTTTTCAGCAAGAACATTACAGCTATTATATCATAATTTGTATCAATTATATTTTATGCATCATGTTCTTACAATCATTTGACACGATTATTGGTTAACCTTTTACATTGTGTTTGCTCACTAAACAAAAGAATTACCTGAGTTGCTATAATGGAAGTTGCTGACTGTTGCTTGTTTTAACAACATTATAGTGACCGTAAACCCTCTAACTTATACAATAGCTTTTACGCAGCCAATTGAGTAGGAATTTTTTGAAAATAATTGTTACGGTATTAAAACAACTTTACGACACCCACCCAAGGTGAGCATCGCACCACGGAATCAGTCCTGGAAAACTGGCACACTTGCCCTGAGATTTTCTAGAAACAGGCTAAAAGGCCACGGCTGGAACGCTCAGGGAGTCGGGCGTGAGTCACACGATACGTTCTGGGCAAGCGTGTTGAGGCATATATATAGGGTACGTCAAAATTATGAGGGCGCCACCAAGCCTGTCTTAGCTCGAATAACCGGGCCTGGGCGGTTAAACGGGAGCGAAGTATTCAAGACACTCCGTCGATAAGAATTCTCATGAGCTGCAAGCTCAAATAACAATTTCGTACTGGAATGGTAATATTGGGACTCTTTGGCCGAGACTGCGCAATCACTGGACCTACCTGCACGCTCTGATCTCTCACGTCTCGCCGTACACCAATCTTTACACTGTAAAAGGCGCTATTTGAAACAAAGCATGCACAGGTCGAATAGGAATAATACGTCCCTTAACTAAATATGCGTCTATTGATCGCTAATTACATCTGGGCAGCAAATCGTGCCGCCAAGCTTATGTTACTGCTTACGTTAAGCACCAGCTGATGGACGCGCTATGCTAATGAACATATTAGAGTACAGTTTAGAAATACGCGCTCCGGCAAAAGGGCGCGTTAGTGCGCGATAACAGACGCCGACCTGCGGTTAACACCCAGGAAGCAAAGCACAAAGCCCTCGCAAACATAAACAAAGAAAAACTCGAACAGCTTAGGGCGCGCCAGGCCCAGCACGGCGAGGCGTTAATTCTATTTAGGTATTAATCGGTACAATATAGCAAAGCTCGCGCACCTAACGTTACTGAATTAAAAATTAGCACAAACGTAACACCAAATCATAAGCGCAGAGTTCTGTAGCTATTTAGGCGATGAAACGCGAAACTCGCGCACATGAACTTACTAGCAGGCTACCAAAGTAGCGTCTTGCAGCATGGTGGCCTCAAACCGGCATTAAAAGCCGCGACAAGCAAGCAAGGGGCATGCATCCGCCCACATAAAGTTGAGCACAAAGCACCAACGCTCGCACAAGTGACAGTTACTATGTTTAAATGGTTGCAATTACAAATACCTTAGTCCGCAGACGGTCCATGAGAGTGGCGTGCAGTCAGTTGGTAGAAGGCGGCAGTCTGTGGCAGCTCAATCGCCAAAACACGGCATTAGGGGTAAACGGGCTGGAATCCGCCAAAATGGCGGCGTTAGGACGCTCTCCTGAGAGCACACTACAGCGACAAAGAGGCCTACTTCGTCCTGCCTAGAAAGATCCTCGAAACAGCGAGTTGCAAAGGAAAAGCCCCCTTTCTCACCAACGCAGAACTGGCCCCAAGAAGCCCTTCACACACCTACGCCTTGGCGTAAAGACGTGCCACTCACACAACCACACGCGACCTCCTTCGATCAACGGCCCGAGCTGAACTCAAGCAAAAAGCGTTAGGACGCTGGAAGTGGCGTGAGCCAAACGGCGTTGCCACGTGACTCTCGGCAGCCAATGGCGATGCGCTCCATAAAACAAATTAATTCCGGTATCAAAAACAGCCAATGGCGAAGCGCCTCAACGGAGTGATTTCTAGAAGCTTCGGAATTCTTGCGAGCGATAACACCCGGCTGCCAAAGTAGCAGCAAAGGGGTGCTCCAACTGACGAGAAATACTGCGTTTGGGGTCAAATATGTGCAAAATCATTATTGTAGAATTAGGCGATGGAGCCAAATAAGTAACTAAAAGGGTTTAGCATTCGGGCACGCTGCCCTAAAGCCTAGGTGGCTACTTAAAATACCAAAATGACCTGAATCAAATGTGCGGAAGATGAGATTGTGCTAGTGCGCAAAAATTTGAAAATGGTTTTAAAATAGCAATAAGTTGCCCTAAAGGCGTGAAATGCAATTAAGCATCTACAACAGCAAAATGACTTAACATAATGCTTTATAGCTTATAAAACTACAACGATGTCTCGGAGATGGGTCAAAATGCTCTTCGGTCAAAAGAACAACTTCGATTGTTTAGTTTGTGCCCTACGTCCGATAATAGTGATGGGATCAGTATGTGGAATTACAGTGATGTCGATAAATTGCCCTCATTCGCAAAACTCCTCTAGTGCGTTCATATTTTTGTCAAATCTCGGACGCTGTTACTTACATCAGTCATTTTTACATTCCTTATTTCAGCATGTTGGGCAGTTCGTGTATATCATGCATTCGTGGACAATGGCAATGATATGCAAACGTTGATATTTGTAAGCGATGTTCTCTTTTCAGTAGGATTGCTGTGCTTCTGCGTCCCGGGGATGCTAAAACAAAAAGAGCTAATAACCGAATTAAACGGACTTGCAGCCAACAATGGAAATCGCCAAAACTATGGACTTGGCACCATTTTAACTCAAACAACTACAAATACTTGTTTAAAAATACTTTTTCGCCAGGCAATAATGTGTATTTTCATTAGTGTTGCATTTACATACTATTACTTAACTTACCTGCCTCCGCCAGCAGCTTATTTACGAAGTGTCTTATTTACTATGAACAACTATACTTATGCCAATGCTTCAGCGATGGCTTTTGGTTGGGGACATCTCTATCGTCAATTTTTTACACAGTGCTTTCAGCGTATTCAAAATGTGTTAGAAAAGCGTATAGGCACTGCAGAACCTGGTGAAGGTCTTGCTCAAAATATAGTGTGGATACATCCTAAAGAACCTTCGCTTGAAGTAAGCCTTATTCGGCTCAGAACCATGTACATGGCTTTAATTGTCAACTATCGCCAACGGAATAGTTTCTACTCGCCCGGATACCTATTCTGGTGGATGACGTTGCTAGCTACTTTGATACTAAATTTTTACATGTTAATGCTTGCCTACAACACTGCTTCGTTAGGCGATCTAGTCGTTGTAGCAAGATCATATGGCAATTTCTGTGTGATGGTGGAGTTTCTGTTTTTCTTTGAAGGAATTAACACTCTGGTAAGACTTATTTAGTAAATAAAGCCAAGAACTTGTAAAACAGACAATGAGTGAATTTTTTTCTACGTCACTGAATTTTTATATGCACGTAGAGTTTGCATCAGTTTGCATGAAACAGTAGTCTGATTTTAAACATATAAACTAGACAAAATTATTGAAAACATTAGAAATTTCGTTTATGTTGAGCACAATTCTCTACCCGAACATTCCTCTAAGTCATAAAGACAATAGCAACACATCCTTCTTTAAAGCTATATAATGTAGCAGGCAATGGGAAATCTGAAGGAGTCGGGCAAAGGTTCAAGTTTCTGTCTATGTATGGTATGTCATAACGCTCTGCGATATGTTTCGTTTCATTTAAAAGCAATTTACGTTGCTCTGGTGTGCTGCTGTTGTCATCCTTATTGTTTACATCGTCACTGCAGAGACATCGGCATCTTTTCTGTGAGTATATTTTATTGATTATTTAAATCTTACTTACGAAGCTGCCAAAAAATTCCTAGAAGAAAGGTTTAAACAGAACATTCGGCGCATATGGAACCATTGAGTCAGTAGTCACAAGCTACTAAACTAATGCATTATTCTAAAGTGGTCGATACCTGGTTTAGTTTAGACTGGCATTTACGACAAAAGTGCCAGATTGTTACATTATAGACTCTATTTTACGACATGAATTTAACATCAAAGCACTAAACGGTTTGTTACGCAATACCAATGATTCAAATCGGGAAAAATAGAAGGATCAGTTGCCCAAGCTATGCTACGGTGTAGAAATATTACCGACTAAGCTTCAGTGGGAGAGAATATTTATTGTGATATGAGTAATTAGAAAAACAATCTATTAAACATAATAAAGATGTTAAATGTCACAGTGGCCACAACTTTTTAAAAATCGGTAAAGATGCAGGAACGTTCATTTAACAGTAGAACTGGTGAATGCAACTTTCGAAAATTCGACTTCGTCAGTAGTTGGGTCCACGTAGTCAGCATACAGCCTCGGTGAACTTACCTTTATTTAATTTTGCGAGCTTCCTAGTCCATGTACATAGAAACAACCTGAAATGCAAATCGCATGCAACAATCTAAGCGAAATTAAAAACGTAACTAGTTTAAAATTAAATGTATTGATTTGAAAAACAAAGACAAAACAGTGTAAAATAAATTAGTTTCACAAACACGTTAAACGACTAGGGTTAGTATTTCTAAAATTATTTGTTTAACATCGAAACAATCCGCATAAACAAGGTCCACCTACTATAATAAAATCAGCAATGTGAACTGGCAATAAAAGTTACATAATTTAACTCGGCTGCTTCTGATGACCGAGCAATTAATGAGTTCAAAAGAAACACTTTGAAATAGACATAGAACGTTTTTCAAATGATTTTCAGGTCCTGGAAAAAATATATAAATCCGAAAATTTGTAAAGCTTGTATAATTTCACAATTCATTTATCCCAAAAATTACTTTCGCTGGTATACTAGCTATCAATGTTTGATAACCAATACGATTGATAAAAGATAACATTAATATCTCAATTTCAAGTTATTTAAGGCTAACTAGGTCGAAATATATATAACAACCCGAAATTTGATCATACTTTATGCTTCATTATCCGTTATTAATAAAGCTCCATCCTTCAGTTGTTTTCGTTCGAGCCTTCGCCGCGTCATCGCTCTACCCAAACCACGTCAGGTAGGGGTAGAGGCCTCCGTGGCCTATTACGAGCTGGACCGTGTGCGGGTTGATCCGTTTGATAAATTACTTCTTATCTTGAGCTTCGTGATAAACCTTTCAATTGGACGACTGACGGTCACCGCTCAAAATCGAGAACTTATCCGCAAAATTCCCTTACTTCAAATTCTGCCAATCTGCGAATATCAAAAATCGTCATCAGCGTAGACCTACTGTCCACGAGCACCAAGATTCTCTGGAGTTTGGGCCCTCTTCGTGATAAATATGTTAGTACCATTGAATTATCGTTATGCGTACTATTATTATTGGTCTATCGATTACCAGTTCCATAAATTTAGTAGTCCTTAAAGGTATCTGACATATTGAGATGGTATGAGGCTCACGACTTGACTTTGTTTGCAGTGCAAGATAATTTACCGATTTAATAAGCACAGAGTTGGGATGTTTTGTCTAATTGCAAATTTTAAAACTAAAGTAAAACAGTAAATGCATTGATAATGAGATGCGAGAAAGATTAAATTAGTTGGAGAAAGGTACGCAAAGGCAAAGCAAATTTCAAAGGGTTTAGATTGGCTGTTGACTAAATATAATTCGAATAAGGTTTGTGCATATGTAAAGCCAGACCAATCTATAAATTGTATTGGACACAAAAGGTTGTTGGCTGCATTATAAAAGTAGCGTAGTTTGTTAAGTCAAAACAAAAGATAGTGAAATTAGTAAGCAAAGCAGAGAGGTAAATTAAGCAAGATAATATAATAGAAATATTGCAAAAAAGCAATTCTAGAATGCAACACAAGAAAAAAGATAATGACGCGAACATGGTCAACTCAAAAATCAGTGCATTTAAAAGTGTAAAAGTGTAATAGTGCAAAGCAGGGCAATGACAAAATAAAAATTAAAACGTTTGTGTGCGCAGCGCTACCGAACAGTTTAGTTATAAGATTAAAGACAATAATTTAGTTTTAAGAAAATTGTAAATATAATTTAAGTACTCATTTCCATTTGTAACCTTTCTTTACCAAAATTAATTTCCGTTAACATAAGATAATTACAGTAACCTAGCAACCTGATGCTGTTTTGTTGAAAAAACGAGAAGAACAATTGAATTTATTTTTATATGAAATTTGTTAGATTTGTGCTCCACTTTTAAACACATTTTTATACCATTAAATGAGTATATTACGAGCAAAAAAGAATTGCCTTTTATTGTGCCCATCTTAGAGTACATGTTACAGGGTTTGTGAAGGTTTCCACAGCACTAAAATATAAAATTCTTCAATCGCTTCTCCGAGGACATCGGCTACCGTTCAGCTGGGGTTTCCAATATTCGTTCCCGGCGAAAGTGAGAATCCAGAGCCTGAGGCCTGCACTGCATTATGTCGGGAAGGATTGCAAGAACGTCACGGACAGCATCTGCAGCGAGGGGACCATCTCCAGCAGAAGATCCGAGCAGCATTCACAACGGGCAGCTTAGAAGTCTGCAAGCGAAGTACGATAAAGCCTGCAAATTTAAGTGTTGAGTATCGGAAACGCATTAAAATCCGAAGTCACACCTTTCCCGAGTGGCTTAGCGATTGCCCGAGGCCCCATTTGCTTTGGTTTTTCCAAAAATCGAGAAGCGTTGGTGGATTGTGCGAATTCGGCTGAGAACCCAAGCGAACAAAAACAAATGCACGTTTTGGCGTCTCTTGTACGTCACGAAACAAGCAAGGGGAGATGTCCCTACGTCATCACTGAAACAAAACAATGCTAATTGTTGCAAGCGAAAAAATTTGAATAATTACCTGACGCATTTATCACAGTAATTTCACTTTTAAAACATTCAAATACGCTGTCACCGACATTTTGTATCATTTGTCAAATTAAGGATTGTTTATCCACCAAGAACCCCGCATTCGAACTATTGAGTTTACGAATAAAATAAAGTCCGTTTATGATCCCAACCTAATGAGATTTGAGTTCCATGCTTGCCTTGTATTTAGCCGAAACAGTTTTTCAGATTGGATAAATTATAAAAGGGGCATACAATCATTTATTTGTGTAATCTTTTATTACAATTCGCTTTTTACCAGCCACAGTTTGACTTATTGAATTTTTATTAAAATTCCCAAACAGGTAACCATTACATTTAATAGACCCATTTTATCACAATATATACAAGATGCGTTATAATTACGTGTAAAGACAATTACCAAAACTGCTTTAGACCAAAACAATACACTTAACCCAATACACTTTAACATCAAAATGCTCCGTTTAAAAGATACAGAGAGTTAATTAAAAAGAAATCTATATTTGGAAAGTAAACAGTTGAATTTTTAAAATCAAGTAGTCTGATCTTGACAGTCAATTTTAATTTTTAAACAATATCAAGACAGCGTCTGTCATAAACAGCCATTGATTGTTTGAAAGACTTTGTTGTATTTTTTAAAAGAAGGATTAGTTCCCAAACACAAAAAAAAATCACCAAGAGCAGGTTGAAATTGTTACGGTATAAATTCATCAGTTTGACAATGATCAAAATTATTGTCCAAAATCGGGTACAAACTACAGGGTTCGCCGGTTTCCCCTAGAAAACACAGTTCTTAATGTGCTGGAGCAGATTTTGTTGCTCCGGTTACGCGCACTTAACTCAGTCGGGAAGGCGTGGTTCGAAGACTTAAATGAAAAACCGACGGGGTACTTACCCTAAAGCTTGCTTAAAAGAAAGAGAAATGCCTGAGCGCCACTTGGTTCTGATTAGGGGTGGCTAACGTGTCTAGAACCAAGAACAATACACGTAGCCTATGTAGAAGTCCTCCAAGTACGTTGCTGAACACCTCCGCCTGTTGTTTACCAAGCCTCCTCCGAGTAGCCGGGTGACCTTGTCGTTAAATCACTTACCTTCAAGGCCACCGTCACTAAAGAATAACAAAAGAACACTGACTGGCCCAAATTCTGGGGCTTACTTACTCAAAAGAGCATGCTTTAACTTCACAAAATTAATTACATTTGGCCTTTGCCACACTAGATTAGTTAATGACCCAGAAGGGGTTTCAAAATTCATAAAAAAGAATGAACTGATTTTAACAAGTTTATTATTTAAAGAATTAAAGTTTACACAAATCGATACATTAAAACAAACACCCGAAGGTGAGTTTGAATTTAGTAATAAGATATCCTGCGTGAATATGAAAGGGGGCCCCACAAAAACCAAAATATATCTTAAGGGCTAGTTACATAGACACAAAAAAACACCATATTATACAAAACAAGTGACATAAAATGGACGCCAGGAGTAAAGCCCCTGGTAAATATGAACTGAAACAAATCATAGGTCCTAGCGGACGTACGCAACGTTTATAAGCACTGACACACAATAAAATATAAAATCGCACCTTAAGTTAGGCACCAGAGTTATTTAATTGGTACAATACAAGGCGCCTACCTGAGTTGAAGCATGCAGTGTTAGATGCAGATGTACTTGTTCTCGTGGAGGCCTGGCGAGACGTGCACAAGGTGTAGCAAATTCTCCAGAAGAGGCAGCGAGACTCGAGGGGATTGAAGACAGCAACCATCAATCGAAGAAGTGACAGCAGCCAATACGATGTTGCGCGGCGGCCCAATTAAACCCGACGTTGACCCAAATATGCAT